>ML818562.1:10858-24079 GCA_009831015.1 Picea engelmannii | reverse complement strand
GATCCCCAACCTCTCCTATATAAAGGAGTGCCTTCACCACTACACCAACATATAAGGTTATGCCAATGTTCTCATGCCATTTGGTTTTATATGGAGTTTTATTACCATGGGTATGAATAAAGTTTATTCATATAGCATTTAAAGAAGTGGTTTATTATATAGAAAAGAACCCATGTTTATGTCTTTAAGAAAGGGGGTTATTTTTGTTTATGTAATTTGAAAACATGACATTTTTGGTATATTTTGTAGCTTGATGAGAAAAACTCATTTATGTAAATATGTTCTTGTATAGAGTTTTTTTAGCATGAACAAAGCTCGTTTGCAAAAGTTCGCAGCGGAAGTTTGGTGCATAGAAATTATCGTTCTTGATTATAATATTCAAGAGGGTATTTCATTTATGTATTATTTATATTATGGAAAGCTTGTAAAGTAAAGTCTTGCGGGATTTTTGCAAGAACTCAAAGCAGGTTCATTTTGGTGTTTTTGTAATTAACTGGGCTTTATGAGAAACATATGAAGTTTTTATTGAGTTGATTTACAGGTTTATGAGTTTATGGACAAGTAAGATATTCACATGACATATTGCAAATAGGTCAAATTGGTCCTTTAATTTCCTGAATCTGGTCGGATGTGGTTGTTGGCCCTTGACCAATTTTTTAGGGATCTGGTCAAGTTTGACCTATTTTGGGACTTTGACAGCCTGTCGAAGACGGAGCGCAAGACGAAGCAGAGATCAAGGGATCTTGGACTCTTTTTGGGTCCTTTTTGGGTTTATGGGATTATGTAACGGGAATGGGATGTTGGCCCATGGGTTTACCCATGATTAGGCCTATTTTGTATGTATATATAGAAGTCTAAGAAATGTAAGGAGAAGTAGCAGTTGGAAGAAACAACATATGTGTCCTGGAAGGCCGATAAGCTAAGTGCTAAGTGCAAGTAGGGTTTGTGAACGCTTTGTGCATACTGTGAGAGACTTGTAGAGCTAGGTGCAAGTGATTGTAGCAAGACTGTGGAGGGCTTCGGGCTGTAATGCAAGGAAGAAGGATCTAGCGACCTGCGCAGATATTCAATCCTATGCGGAGTAGGGTTTTGAGGCTCTGTGCATGTAACCTATTGAAGAAGCTAATAAAGAAGAAGAGTTGGTGGACGTAGCCCCAGGGTGGGGGTGAACCATGTAAATACTGTGTTATTCTGCTCTATGTGATGTTCTGATGCATTTATGTGTTATTTGATAAGTGCTTTGAGATGATTAGATAGATATGATTATGCTTAGTGCTAATGATGTGTAAGAATGTTAGATCTAACCTATATGAATGTGCTTAGTGCTTGATCTGCTAGATCTGATCCTTTTACCTATGCTAAGTGCTTAAATACATTAGATCAGTGCAAATGATGCGATGCTCAATTTTATCAACGAAGTGGATATTGGTTAGATATTGATGAACAATTGATACTAAGTGCTCTGTTAAGTATTAAAATCACATATCTATGTCCCAGCTAAGGTTGCAGACATCTGAGTCCTGCAACCACCCCTGCCTCTACCTCGGGTGAGACTTCATCTGCTTCGTAGGTGTTTCCAAAAGGGCCGATAGTTAGGGTTTTGTTGGTGCATTGTTGTAGCATTGAAACCTGGGTATGCCCTTGTGCCAACAAATTGTTCCATTGCCAGGACCTGAAACTGTGATTGCTGGGAACTGAGGAAGAATAAGCTTTGTGCAAAGGTTCATCCTGAAATTGTGAAAGCTCTCTGCGTAGATCTGTTTCCCTAGTGTGCAACATTCTACTTGATCTGAGGAGATTTGTGCCAAGAAAAGAGGTCAAATCTGAAGAAAAGAGGTAAGATCTGTGCTCTGATAAAGGTAAGAATAGTGAAAAATTTTAGATCTGGAAGCTTTGTGCTTTGTATAAGTAAGATAAGTGGAAATTTTTGTTTCTAGAATATGGATCTAGGTATGTTTGATAGAGTCTGTCCTAGCTTGAAAACTAGGGCACTGATAGATGAAAGAAGGTTTGATATGAATAGATCTGAAAGATATGCTATACCTATGCATAGAAAGAATGTTTAGACTAACAAATGGATGTAGGATCCTAGAAATAATTTGTTGCAGGTTAGCTCTTATGATCCTAGTGTGTAGTATAGGAAAGGTTGGGGATCATTTAAAAGAAAGAGAGGATTAACTCTCTGTTACGGTTGCAGAAGACCGGGACATCTTGCTAAGGAATGCCCTGGGAGAAGACCTAGTTGTCTTCATTGCAAAGATATGGACCATGAAGTGTTGGATTGCCCTAGAATGATTGCTAAGCTTGAAGGAATGAATCTAACTCAAGAAAACCCTAAGGAAGATCCAGAGGCTATGGCATAATCCCATAAAGAATTAGAGAAAGTATTGCTACAGATGAAAGAAACCCTAAATGACCACCGACATGTCAGATTATCAGAGATATTTAAAGAAAAAGAATGCATTAAAGCAAGAATGGGAGACTTCGACATTAACTGTGTTCTAGATGAGGAAACACAAGTAAATGTTATGACAGAACGAACTTGAGAACTTTTATGGAAGCCTTCTATGACTCCTTTCTTGGGAGGAATAGGGTTATTCAAAGGAAAACTGATAACCCTATGTGGAAAGCTCGCTATGGTGGATGTGGACGAGGGTGTGACAGGGGTTAAAGGTGTGAACACTGTGGAGGTGATGAAGAAGAAATGGGAGTTGTGACATTAGCTAAGGAATTCCACGCGATCTGAATAAGACAGAGGAGGAAGGAGCACGGAGTGCGGGAGTACAGGAGGAGGTGACTGGGAATGAGAGGGACACATGGCAGGATATGAGAGGACAATGAGCTGAGGAGGTGCCATGTGGATGGAGAGAGGGAAGTTGGATAGATGATAGGGGAAGAGGGAGGTGGTAGGTAGAAAACAGGTGGCAACGGGGAGGACGATACCAAAGGTGAAATGTCAGGCAAGGAGCCCCACAATAATAACACATCATTCTGGACCCCCCCCCCTTTAATTAAAGATAGGAAGGCAAGGGGGGTTCGGAATGAAGCCTCAACCATTGATTTAGGTGCCTCGATCCTAACCGTTAGAGAGATGCGTGCTCAATTCCAGACCCCCCCCCCCTCCACTTAAAGGTAGAATGGAGGGGGGCCCCTGAAATCCGCTCCTAATCGTAGATCTGAGTGGGAAGATCCTGGCTGCCCAGATCCATACCCCCTTTAAGTCTAATGTGCCCAAGTTTCATCGATGGATGGACGACTGAGATGACTTCGGCGCTTTCACTATGAAAATCCCGAAAGGCCCCACCTGTGGCTCAAATCTGCGCCGTGTGTCCTTCAGATGAACGATCGAGATGGATTTTTCATTTAAAGGGGGCTACCTCCATTCCCGGGCTCGCTTAATGTGACCTGGCGCTAGGACTGTGGGCTCGGCTTTGAGGGGCGCTTATCGACATTTCAGGGTTTGGGGTTTTGAGATGTAAAATGACGAGGAGATCTTACCCCTCGAATCCCTGAATGATGACATGACATGATTGCGCACCATGTGTCTTTTTGGATGGACGGTCGAGATCCTTCATGAATCTATATGGACGCTACCCATCGTGCTAATCCCGGTGAAACTCCGCTAACCGCGATTTCTCGCCGACTGTCGATCTGCTCCTATGGATGAATCTGGGCCGTTGACAACATAATTTCGCCCGCTCACTTGATTTTTAGCCTGAAATGGGGCTTTATGTGCTACGCTTGGGCGTTCTTCATGCAACCTGCAAACCTGGATGCTCTCGAGCCCAAGACAAGAATTGTCGCTAACATCAAGCTCCATGGGGGATAGAGTCGTCCCTGTGATGCTCTAAGAACTCATTCCGCAGCTTCAGTGCCTTTCTGTTGGGCTATGGAGTCAGGCTCAAAACATCTCGCTGCTGAAAATACAAGTCGAAAAGTAAAAGTTACAAAATAAAGATACATGCTCAAAGGAGCTTATTTATATACAATCCTAAACTAATAAAACATTTTACATGGGGCTAGGTGAAATCAGACTTCCATCATAGCCAATCAAGTAACTTCCTGAAGGGAAGCTCTTTCTTTCTGTCGATGATCACCAGTAGATGGTGTAACCGTGACAACAGAATGGCTACACTCTTCAAATTCTCCTCACTGGCTGAAGTTGATATGGAATAGGGGGGCTCCAAGGCATAAAGGACATGCCACTCCATGTACTCGCTGACAGGATCATAGAATGAGTGGAAAACCCTGTGAAAAGGGTAGCAGCAGGCCTGCTCTGCTCCACAGCTACTCCTACAGGGCTCAACTTCATGAGTCTGCCTAGGTGAATGGGCGGGCTCCGAGCAGGAAGTCACCTGTTCCACTGGTTCTTTCTGCTCCTCTTCTTGGCTCTCCCCCAGGTCTGATTCATATTCATCATAAATAGGGACCATGGGGTGGTTCTGCTTGCTGACTGGCTCTTCAATATCTTTATAGTGATCGAATGTAGGATAAGCTTGCTGCTCATCATCACTATAATATACATCAAAAAGGGAGTGTCCTTCATTGATATGATCCTCCTCCAGAACAGTGATCCTGTAAAAAAATTTCATTTTAGGGATAGTGGGACCTGCTAGTTCTGGTTGCTCATACATAATCTTTTTCTCTTTAATCCCAGGTAAAAATATATCGTGAGAAACCCCCTGGAGGAAAAGAGAAGAATCCTCTTCCACAACTAACACCTCTTTTAAAAAGATAGGGTCTTTGTCATCATGAGCAGAGCTTCTAGGAACATCTACTTCAACCCGATATCCAGGTGAGTCATCTACCATGGACCACATTTGCTCTATAAACTCACAATTTCCACAAGAGGCATGTTGATCATTATGAATATCTAAAAGAATAGAGGCATCTGATATAATGTCAGATGCTTCCGTTCTAAGGCTAACACAATTAATATCATTCAACACCTCTATATTTTCCTGGCAAATGCTTTCCTCCACAGTAAAAGCTTCATCATGGACCTGGTCTTCAAGGCCAACAAAGGCTTCATGAAGCGAAGAAAACTCCTCACAACAGTTTTCATACAAACAATCAGCTGGAAAATAATCTTTACAAAATGAATTGAAAGCTGTATGAAAACCTGTTAAAGAGCAGATTCTTGCAGCGGGAAGAGACTGAAACCATTCAAGAGTAGCTCCCTTCAATGAATACCTGAAGAGCTTAATCTGGACATCTTCATGCATGATATTAAGTCGATGAATAACCTCATGAAAGTCTAGTAAATGATCAGCTGGTACCTCCCAACTCTTTGTGTGAAATTCAGGGAGGAAATTTTCCCATATGTCTCTATCAGGAAGTGCATTAGGAAAACCAACTATCTAAGAAAAGTCACAGAAAACAAACCTTTGAGCCATAATTTTCTCCATATCGAACCAGTGGAGTCACCAATCGATCCTCGAATCATCGAGTCGCCAGGTGAAAGACGCGCAACTTCAAATGTGCATGGTCCTTGTTCACCATCAAAGGCCAAATCTTAACGTTGTCGTTACCCCAGGAAGCTTCTCAGGCTGAGAAAGCAGTCGCTGAAACCTTCTCAAGAAAGATCCTCTGGGTTATCTTTCAGGTGTGCCAACAGTAGCCACAGCTAAAACAATGAAGTGGAAACAATGGAGTCGCCAGGTGCACAGTAGCAATCTTGATAATTCTGATATTTGATGCACCTTCAGAATTAGTTAATCATTGTCGTTCAATCCCGGGGAAAATTTTCAACTTCGTCCCCGGTAACAGCGCCAGAAATGTTAGCGTCAGAAGTCACTCTTGGATTTATTGAAGGAGTAGAGCCCGATGCCCATCATTTTTTATGTCACAATTTTATAATTGGGGGTGGTCGAATGGAAATAGACCTAGGAAAGAAGCATTGACTCAGAAACCAGGGTTTGGTATGTAGAAAGCAAGGGAGGTATTGATCCAACTTTCGTCAGTAAGTAGATTAAAGGGTGGTATATGGAAGACTTGTGAGAAGGGTGAGCAAGACTGCCTTGGGAAACCGGCCTTCGGAAGCTTGAGGAAGAAAAAATCAGAAACCAAGATCCTCTTGGTCCAGAGTTTCAAGGAGCTGAAGGGTGACTCGACTGGATCCTCCAATTCCAAGCCATTCTAACGCTGAGAGAACACAAGAACTGATTAGAAATGTTGTGACTATTGCAGTGATCCAACCTACATCATCCTACAACAGTGCAACTCGACTAGATCCTCCAATTCCGAGTTGTTCTAACACAGTAAACAAAGAGATGGAAAAAGAGACTGACATACATAAAGTAAGAAGTCTCAAATTCCTTATACATTAACTAGAGCGACCAGCGCTTAATCAAACTTATAGAGTGGGAGCCTAGCTCAACCATCGACCCTTGCAAAAATGGTGAAAATGCCTACATATACTCAAAACAAAACATAGCAGCGAAAACGAGACACTGCAACTAAAACATTGCGTCTGCATGTCTTCTGACTGTCTGCGCATGCAGACTCTGGACGATCGTGCGCCTATGACAGACGCCATCAAATTTCAGACTGTCCTTCTATAGGTGAGTCGAAGTCAATTAGTCCTTTTCCAGACCTTCCGCTTTATGGTGGAGATGATGCTCAACTACCAGCAACAACAACCATAACTGCATTCTTGGGACTAAGGACATCCTCGGTCAAATCTGCCTTCTGGGACGTGGAGGTCTCCTAATGGTGCCACTTGGATCAGCCGAACAGTCTTTCTTTGGACGCTACTTCACTGGACTGTTGCGAGGGATCCCTATGGAGGATGTGGATGAGGGTTTGACAGGGGTTAAAGGCGTGAACACTGTGGAGGTGATGAAGAATAAAAGGGAGCTGTGACATCAGCTAAGGAATGCCATGCAGTTTGAATAAGACAGAGGAGGAAGGAGCACGGAGTGCGGGAGTACAGGAGGAGGTGACTGGGAATGAGAGGGACACATGGCAGGATATGAGAGGATGACAAGCTGAGGAGGTGCCATGTGGATGGAGAGAGGGAAGTTGGATAGATGACAGGGGAAGAGGGAGGCGGTAGGTGGAAAACAGGTGGCAACGGGGAGGACGATACCAAAGGTGACACGTCAGGCAATGGGCCCCACAATAATAACACATCATTCCGGACCCCCCCCCCTTTAATTAAAGACAGGAAGGCAAGGGGGGTCCAAAATGAAGCCTCAGCCGTTGATTTAGGTGCCTCGATCCTAGCCGTTAGAAAGCTGCGCGCTCAATTCCGGACCCCCCCCTCCGCTTAAAGGTAGAATGACGGGGGGCCTCCAGAATCCGCTCCTGACCGTAGATCTGAGCGTGTAGATCCTAGCTGCCCAGATACATACCCCCTTTAAGTATAATGCGCCTGAGTTTCATTGATGGATGGACGATTGAGATGACTTCGACGCTTTCACTATGAAAATCCCAAAAGGCCCCACCTGTGGCTCAGATCTGCGCCGTGTGTCCTTCAGATGAACGATCGCGATGGATTTTTCATTTAAAGGGGGATACCTCCATTCCTGGGCTCGCTTAATGTGACCTGGCGCTAGGACCATGGGCTCGGCTTTGAAGGGCGCTTATCGGCATTTTGTGGTTCGGGGTTTCGAGATGTAAAATGACGAGGAGCTCTTACCCCTCGAATCCCCGAATGCCGACATGACATGATCGCGCACCACATGTTATTTTGGATGGACGGTCGAGATCCTTCATGAATGTATATGGACGCTACCCATCGTGATAATCCTGGCGCAACTCTGCTAACCGCGATTTCTCGCCGACCGTCAATCTGCTCCTATGGACGAATCTAGGTCGTTGACAACATAATTTCGCCCGCTCACTTGATTTTTAGCCTGAAATGGGGCTTTACGTGCTACGCTTGGGTGTTCTTCATGCAACCTGCAGACCTGGATGCTCTCGAGCCCAAGACAAGAATTTTCGCTAACAGAAAGAAGGATAGGAAACTAAGTAAGAAGAGAGCTAAGTTGCAGAAAGAGCTAGAGGGAACTTCCCAGAAGAAAAAATTGCAAAATTGGAGCTTCGTCGCGATATCAGAACCGTGACACATGGCACTTCACCATGGCGAAGCAATATAGACATTGGGAAGGATATATCTATTCGACTGACGCTCAAAATGGGTAGAAAATCATTTACAGCTCGCCATCAGAACATTGGATCGTGCCATAACGGACATAACAAAGTTAATGTAGGCTTCACACTCGTTGCAAGCGAACCGTTGTTGAGTTACCTATTTATCCCATCACGCCATGCACCGAGAACACTTTTTCTAACCGAGAGTTTGAGTCTATAGACTAAGATTATTTTTGCACAATGATCATTGCATTGTTACTGTCTATTCCATTGCAGTGTCTAAGTTAATCTTGAACCTGATCTATTTAATCCCGAGTGTGTATGTCTGAGGAGCTCAGCGCAGTTGAATAATCTGTGAAGGAAGTACTTATCGACTTCATGACTGAGAGAGTCATGTCGATATCTGAAGGTATCCAAGATTCATTGACAAGAACAGTGGAAGGGTCTCCGTCCACTGCTCGCGGAGTTGGACCATCCCGACCATCAGATGAAAAGTGAACTAAGCACAGGGATGATCTCGCGAATGCTAAATTGATCTCGAGTATGTTACCCACCTATCTACCACCTCTGAGTGATGCAATAAATCATGATAGTGTTCCTAGAGACTTTGAGTATGCCTTGGTCACTGCATACCTCCCGAAGGGGATCCGCGTAGTTCGAGCAGACCAAGATAAGGTTGCAGCATTGAAGTTTAGCGACTTCAACCTTAGAGACCGAAAAGTATACAACATGCTTGCTCCGCATAAGTACCTCACCAAAAATAAGGGGAAAAATTTGAAGGTAATCCCCCAGTCATGGACTATGAACCTCGCGCAGTCCACACTACTCAACGTGATGAAGATTCCTCACTTCGGACGACACCAGGTGGTCAATGCATGTGTCAAGCTACCACTGTCTTGTTACCATGGAGGTTACTTGTGGTTAAATTGCTGCATAACATTTGATCCGACGTTGATCCACCAGATCATAGGATTAAGCATGCAATGACCTAATCCACAAGACTTTTACCCTAGAAGAGGCATGGATCGCGCTCTAGCAAAGTGGATCAAGGACACATATGGTGATGTCGAGAAGGGAACGTGAGGCTACAAGGTAGCTTCTATCTAGAGTGACGTAGTGTGCCTCGCCTGTCAATTGATCGCAGGAAAGTTGGTACGAAATAACCGACCCACCTAAGTCACTAGTTTTGTAGTCAACCTCATAGGGAAGTGCGCAGAAGGACTTCACATGAACTAGGCAAAGTACCTGGTGAACCAATTAGAACTCGATTGCAAAGAAGCCCAGGATCAAGGATATGAATTTCATTTTAGTTGGATTTTGATCCTTATTGAATTCATCTCCTGGGAGATGCCAGAAGGTGCGACCTTCCCAGACATCAATCCCTTTGAACCACTAGCCACGAAGTTCAGTACACTGTGGTATTCAAGTGACATGAATAAGCAATGGCAGTCAAATGTCGTGTTCCATACATACTACAATCAACTAAATATAGCCATACAGTCCGAGCCTCGTATAACTCTGAACACTTTACACCGATTCAGGCCCTTGATGAAGTTCAACGCAGACCGACATTTTATTTACATCATAGTGCGCGCTGATGAACACAAGCAATAACTCCAATCCTACTACAAGATGGCAGAGGAGGACTTGGAGGAGATCACTAAGGACTGGTCAACAAACCTCCTTATTCCAGCAGATCCTGTGGAGATATCTGACATTGACAACCCAAAAACTGTGCAGGATACACCTGGACCCAGCAAGACAAAGAAGACCGAAGAGGTTTAGGATTTAGACAGTACATCCATAAAGACTGCTTCCATCTCACCAGAGCGAGGGGGTGATGGCGAAGAGATAGATGGCACAGAAGCCGAGAAAAAGAAAGGCTAGGTAACACCAACTAGAGACGAGGAGGACCCCTCTAAAAAAACGAAGGTTTCCCCTCCGAAACCATGATGAATTTGATTTCATCGTAGCATCCTTGAATGATGCGTCGCTAGAGATAGCAGATAAACAAGAGGCTAAGAAGGAGGCAATGTACAATAGAATCGAGATCGATCTCCAAGGGGTGCAGCATGCACTACAGTCCATCCGCGCAGTCTCCACTGCGCCTCTATAATTGGGAACACCAGAACTGGGAGATGAACCCGCTCAACTCCATCAAATAGCTGATATAGTCGAAGCTTGCCTTCAACAAGCACAAGAAGAAACAACACAAGCCACCCAAGATTTGGCACAAGTACAGGGAGTACTTGTAGAGCAACGCAGTGCTGTGGAATGGGAAAATCTTTCTCTCCAAGCGAAGTGGGATGAAGAAAAAGAACAGCTGCAACAAAGCAAGGAACAGTTTCTCGCAGAGAAACTCGAAGTAAAGGAAATGGTCAACAGAGCACTTCACTCTGTGACAGTCGTAGAAGTAAAGACTGAAGAGTGAGTTCCATAGCAAGTAGAGAAACTTGAAGAAATGATCCAATAGCTACAACAACACATCGCAAACTTGGAGCTACACATTGTACCTGAGACCCCACAAGAGGTGAAGGACCAAAGAGAAGCAGCTGCCAGTACCGCAGTTGAAAGGCTAAAGGCACTTACCCTAAAATGTAAGCAACTCACTGATCGGAGTGCCCAAACATATGAGAAACTCACTGAGAACCCAAAGTTGCAGGCACTAGAGTCACAGCTCTAGGACGCAAAGAAACACGCAGAAACACTACAGGCATAGCTGAAATCCTTGTCAGCTTTAGAGAGAATGAAGTGGTCTCAAGAGAAGCGAACCACCCAGTAGCATATCCACACTATCCAAAGAAGAGTTATGGAAGTAAATTAGAGACTCCGACCTTCACAAGAGAAGTCTTACCAATTTTTCATAGAGGTTGAGAGCCAGGGATCAGAACTAGAACAGGTGAGCACCGCAACCGAACAATGCCTGGAAGGACCTGTGAATGATGCAGTCATTCAAGAGTTTGTTGAACAAGAGATTGTAGCACAACGACAAGTTGAAGCAGTTCAAACCAAGCTTGAAGCGTTCGAAGCAGAACTTCCTGCATCAGAGTGACTCGGGATGATTCACAGGTGAGTGTTGGGGACCTGTTGGCCCTTGACCAAGTTTTGAGGGATCTGGTCAAGTTTGACCTATTTTGGGACTTCGACAGCCTGTCGAAGATGGAGCTTAAGATGAAGTAGATATCACAGGATCTCAGCCTCTTTTTGGGTCCTTTTTGGGTTTATAGGATTATGTAATGGGAATGGGATGTCGACCCATGGGTTTATCCATGATTAGGCCTATTTTGTATGTATATATAGAAGTCTAAGCAATGTAAGGAGAAGTAGTCATTGGAAGAAAGAACATCTGTGTGATGGAAGGTCGATAAGCTAAGTGCTAAGTGAAAGTAGGGTTTTTGAACACTTTGTGCATACTATAAGAGACTTGCAGAGCTAGGTGCAAGTGATTGTAGCAAGATTGTGGAGGGCTTCATGCTATAACGCAAGGAAGAAGGATCTAGTGAGTTGCGTAGATCTTCTGTCCTATGCGGAGTAGGGTTCTGACACTCTGTGCATGTAACCTATTGAAGAAGCTAATAAAGAAGAAGAGTTGGTGGACGTAGCCCCAGGGTGGGGGTGAACCACGTAAATATTGTGTTATTCTACTCTATGCAATGTTCTTATGCATTTATGTGTTATTTGATAAGTGCTTTAAGATGATTAGATATATTTCCTTATGCTTAGTGCTAATGATGTGTAAGAATATTAGATATGATCTATATGAATGTGCTTAGTGCTTGATCTGCTAGATCTGATCCATTTACCTATGCTAAGTAATTAAATGCATTATATCAATGCGAATGATGCGATGCTCTGTTTTATCAGCGAAGTGGATATTGGTTAGATATTGATGAACTGTTGATGCTAAGTGCTCTGTTAAGTATTACAATCACGGATCTGTGTCCTAGGTAAGGTTGCAGACATCTGAGTCCTGCAACCACCCCTACCTCTACCTCGGGTGAGACTTCATCTGCTTCGCAGGTGTTGCCGAAAGGGTTGGTAGTTAGGGTTTTGTTGGTGTGCTGTTGTAGCGTTGAACCCTAGGTCTGCCCCTGTGCTAACAATGGTTATGAATTGACATCTAAGTATTCTTGGGCTCAGTTAATATCATAGTTTGATCAATTTGTTTTCAGAACTCATTTGGTATTTTCATATTAATGATGCTTTTGAACAAATATGAGACAATGTTGAAAGTTCCTCGTGATCCCAGAAAACCATTTTCATTCAAAAAGAAAGATATTGAAATGATGCAGGATTGTATAGATGCGGGTATGGGAAATTATGCTATGCTTGATTTGGAGTAGTCACAAAGTTTGAAACAAGAAGATAATTCTTTCACTAGATATTGGAGAATGTCATTTGATGGTGCATGCTCAAGCTCAAGGAGAGGGGTTGTAATTTTACTTAAAATTCCTGATAAAGTTGTATATCCACATGTATCAGATTGGAGTTTCCATGTACCAACAATGAAGCAGAGTATGAAGCACTAATTCAATGGATGATCCTAACATTGGAGATGAACATTGAACACTTGATCATAACGGGTGACTCTGAATTGGTTATAAATCAAATTATTCAAAGATATAAGATCAAGAAAGAAAAACTTAAGTTATATGTTAAAAGAGTAAATGAATTAATGAAAACCTTTTGTTCATTCAATATATCATTTGTCCCCAGAGAGAAAAATCAAAAGGAGGATTAATTGGCATTGCTTGCTTCATTATATAATCCAGAGGACATTCAAAGTAAAAGTTCAATTCAAGTCAAAAGAATTTGCAAACTTTCCATGCCCAACACTCAAGAATACCTTTAGGTATTTCAAAATGGAGAAGAATTAAATGATTTATTGGCCAATGAAAATGATTACGAGGAGAATGATAATAGCATTACCCCTTTTCCAAAGGACTGTGTAAAATCAGAATCTCTTTTTACAAGTGATCATCAAGCAAAGAATATCAAAGAAGAAGTATCATCTTGAAAGTTGCAAGAAACAAAGAAAATAAATATTGGAATGGAGGATTCCCCAAAATATGTGAATCTTGGGATTGATTGTACAACAGAAGAAATTGACTAATAGACTACCTT
>ML818562.1:0-10051 GCA_009831015.1 Picea engelmannii | reverse complement strand
GAACCTTCTAAGAAGTCCTCTTACATTTATTATATCTAACTACCATAGTGGGTCTTATTTAATAATATAGTGGACCTAGTCCACCTTACATTGAATGACCTCCACTATTATCACTATGGGCCCTCTGGGTCCCCCCACTACCTCTCTAGCTACCTTACATTCTATCCCCCTTATGAAATCGTTGTCCTCAACGCTTGATGTACAACCATATACTAGGGTCCCATGGATAATTGTGGACTGTAATGCTGAAGAAGACTGAAGAACCAAAGTCCCATGTAGAAAGGAAATCCACCATGCTGAAGTAGTCCAACCACCATTGTAAGCCCGGGTCCCATGTCCAAGTGCTCATGTGAACTCCCCGTAGAAGATTTTGGAACCCAATAACCGACTCCAAATGATGCTCCAAAGACTGACACCTATCATGTGGATCCAAATAAGAAGATCCATCCACATAGTGGAAAAGGGTCATAGCAGAATATGGAAGGAATAATACCACTGTAGAATATGCAGACTAAACGTTGGTAACTAGCTCCTGATCTGGAACATTGATGTTCTCTACAAAAGGTGGAGTAGAGTCATCAAATAAAATATGGAAGTGGTTGTCATCCCAGAAATGACAACTCTCCATATACCAATCATCACAATCGTCCTCAAAATCATACCAAGCATATCTTTCTTGATTATATTCATTCATGAGGCCCTGCATAAGAAATCTCTCCTGCATGTCATTCAATGAATCTTGAATACTATGAAAACTATCATTGAGGCCATATGTGCGGCTGGTTGTGAGGCTATGTGTGAGGCTGTTTGTGAGGCCATGTGCAAATGCATCCAATCTGTCATCCAATTGGGCTTTGAATGATTCAAGAATTTCTTTCAAGGTTTGAGAAGAAATAGCCATCTAAGAACCCTATGAACTCTTCGGTCCTGTAGCCGTCACGGAAAAACTCAAAAAATAAACCCAAGAAGTTTCGGCAGAAAATCGCAGCTTTTTCTGGAAAAACCCTAAAAAACTACTGAACTTAAAATGCACATAACTTCACTTCCCGGACTCTGTTTCAGATGATTTTTTTTTTGAAATTAGGTGAAATTGTGATAAGAACTCAGATATGTAATTTATTTGGGCAAATTCAGCCTCCAAATGCTATATAAATAAAAACAAATTGCGCCACCGTCCGCAGAAAAAACCCAGAGAAATTGCAGATTTTAAAACCTCAATATCTTGACCTTCCGGACTCCGTTTCGGACGATTTTTTTTTTAACTTAGGTGTTTTTATGAGAGGAACTCAGATATACAACCCTTTTTTGCAAATTTTGCATAGAAATATACTGAAAATGTCTGGAATGTCGCGGCCCTTTTTTTTCTTCTCCGAAAAAAAAAATCTGCAAAAATAAAAAATAGTTGCCCACAACTCCGGCCCTGGAAAGTGCTCTGATACCAATTGTTAAGAACCAATACCAGATCTGAAGATATAATCACCACAAATACTGAATACACAATAGATCCACAAAACAATATAGAAGAAACCACACTTTATTATTACCAAACCCTTGAGGTAGGGCAACATCGTACAATGGATCCTATTATGGAAGGGATCCTCTCCTATTCACGTGCCTCTTCGAAGGGGAATCCTCCTATAGAGATACTGCTCCACAATACAATATTTCTCTTCATGTCTCATTACATTGCTTGAACCCCTTTATATAGTGCTACCATCACCTAAGAACATTCTAGAGGAGGAATCTTCTATAAGTAGAACCTTCTAAGAAGTCCTCTTACATTTATTATATCTAACTACCATAATGGGCCTTATTTAATAATATAGTGGACCTAGTCCACCTTACATTGAATGACCTCCACTATTATCACTATGGGCCCTCTGGGTCCCCCCACTACCTCTCTAGCTACCTTACATTATATATCCCATTAGACATTCAGATTGGCTTTCAAATCCAATATTGGTGAGGAAAAAGACTGGAGAAATTCGAATGTGTGTTGATTTTAGAGATTTGAATAAAGAAAGCATCAAAGACAACTATCATTTTCCTAACATGGAATTCTTACTTCAACAAGTTTATGGATCGACTTGTATGACCATGTTAGACAAATTTTCGAGGTATAATCAAGTATTAGTGGTAGAGGAGGACATGCCAAAGACTACTTTTATAACATCGTGGGATACATATTCTTATGCTCGTATTCCCTTTGGCTAAAGAATGTTGGAGCTATTTTACAAAGGGATATGGATCATGCATTCAAATATTTTATGGGTAAATTTATGGTTGATTATCAAGATGATATTACTGTCCACTCTAATACAAGGGAAGAACACATTCACCATTCGAGGCAAGTTTTTGAAAAATGTAGATTATTTGGGATCTCTCTTAATCCGAAGAAATGTTTATGTTTTGTATCTGAAGGAAAATTGTTGGGGCATATAGTGAGTAAAGAAAGAATTTACATTGATCCTGAAAGAATAAGAGCGATTAATGAATTAAATCCTCCATCTTCAAAGAAAGGGGTGGAATCATTTTTTGGAAAGATTAATTTTGTGCGAAGATTCATCCCTGATTATGCAAGTATTGTCAAGCAATCAATTTATTGTTGAAAAAATACCATATATTTGAATGGACTTCAAATACTCAAAATGCATTTAACAATATTAAACAAGCAATCACCACAACGCCTGTGCATATCAGTCCATATGTTAAAAGATATTTTATTTTATATTATTTTGCTACAAAAGGGGTCATGGTTGCAGTTCTTACAAAAATGAATTCTAAAGGGGAAGAGTTACCAATAAGCTTCATGAGTAAAACCCTTCAAGATTATGAGATAAAATATTCATAATTGGATAAGAAGACACTCTCTCTTGTTAAGGAAGTATCACATTTTCAGACTTATATTTTGAACTCCCATGTTATAGCATATGTTCCATCTTCCCCAGTAAAAATGCTCCTAAACCAACAATTGAGAGAGGGAAAGTGGAAAAATTGGTTGGACAAGATTCAAGAGTATGATATCGAGATCAAACCTTTAAAGGAAATTAAAGGACATGGATTATGTAAGCTCATTGTTGACAATTATGCATTGAATGGAGTGGTCTCAATCTCAGTAGGAAAACCTATGTTGAATTTTGATTGTTTCAAAGACATAATTTTTTATCTAAGATCTGGACAATTCCCAATCATTATGACTCCCAAAGAAAGAAGAGCTTTGAAAATGAAATCCAATCAATATGTATTAATTGCAGAGATATTGTTCAGAAGAAATTATGATGGTATTCTATTGAGGTGTGTGGATGAAACAAAGGCTCAAGAACTAATAAAGGAATTTCATGAAGGAATATGTGGAGGAAATTTTGCACCAACCACTATTACCCAAAGAATAATATGAATTGGATACTATTGGCCATCAATTTTCAAAGATTCATATGCAATGGTGAGGAAGTTCCTTTCCTGCCAAAAATGCTTAGGGAAGATGAAGAGATCTGCAATTCCTTTGCAACCTATATTGGTCAAACAACCATTTGCACAATGGGAGCTAGATGTTATTGGGCCAATAAATCCAGAATCAAGTAAAGGACATGTATACATTATCACCACCATAGATTGTATACATTCTCACCACCACAGATTATTTTACAAAGTGACAGGAAGAAATGGAATTAAAAAGGGTTGATTATGAAGAATAGATAAAGTTTCTCAAAGATAATATTTTGTCAAGGTTGGGGTACCAGAAAATTTCATCACTGACAATGGCTCAATCTTGATTGGATCAAATTTTACTGATTTTTGTGGAGAATATGGTATTGCAATGGAGAAATCATCAAATTATTATCCTCAAGGAAATGGACTTGCTAAATCAACAAACAAGACATTTATTCAAATTCTAAAGAACACAATTGATCAAAATCAAAAGAACTAGCTTTTAAAATTGATAGATGATTTGTGGGAAAGTAGAATGACACCAAAGGATAGCACTGAATTATCCCCTTATGCGTTGATATATGGAAAAGAAGAAAAAATTCCACTGAGTCTTGAATTGAATGCTTTGACTTATGCAGTAAATATTGAAGACACGAAAGATACTCCTCCTCTACAAAAGAGATTGAATCAGTTGTTGAAGTTATAAGAAGAGTGAGTTAAAGACTTAAAGAAAATTTGTCAGAGATAATAAAATGTCAAGAAGTATTTTGATCAAAGTGCAACAGTAAAGAATTTTCAAAAAGGTGAACTGGTACTACTCTGGAACAAAGAAAAATAAAAGGCATCAATGCATGCAAAGTTTGAAGCACTTTGGATCGGGCCATACCTCATTGAAAATATTTTAAGTTTCAACTCGTACATGCTCAAAGATATGAAAGGTAAAGTTTTAATGTTGCGTGTCAATGGGAAACATTTGAAGAGTTTCTTTGCTTGAATTTTTTCTTCTCGCTTGTACATAGTTTGTTTTCTTTGTTTTGTATATTCTCACCTTTTAGATCCATATCCCAATGGAAAAGGAAATTGGTCTTCAGATTATGGATTCTTGATAACCCGCAGGCGGTTATCATCCCACAGTTGAAGCTAATTGTTGAGCCTTGTAACTTCTTCCTTGTTTTTATTATTCTGCACTTGTATTTTCCCTAAGTATGTTCCTCTTCCTCAAATTTCATTGCCATATCTTACCCCCATGACTTACACCCTTTGCATACTTATTTTATTTTTCATTTGCGGGTTGGAAGACTCGCAGACTCATGACATATCACTTTTCTTTCTTGAACTCTTCCCAACACTTAGTTTATTTTTCATTTCGCGGACCTGTGGACTCATATTTCTATTTCTTTGTATCTCTCATCCTCATAAGTCCATCCAATAAGAATCCATACTTAGCCATTTTTCGGACTCATGGAATCGTGGACTTGTATTCTCATTTGAAATCTCCAAATCTGCCACCCCGTCATGATGTGTCCTTCTTTTTCACAATTCTCGAGTCATATTAAATGATAAATATATGAACTCAACCACTAAAATAAATTCTAGAAAGGTCGTTATTAATTATGTTTCTATCGAGGAAAATCACATTTATTTCAAGTTAATGTTATCAATCAAGGATCTAACGTAAAATATTATTTCACTATTTTGAGAGGAATTACGGAGAAGTATTTCAACCTGTTGAAGATGGACGAAAGAAGACAACATTTATGCAGGGAGTTCTTAAATATACTCGCCAAAGAAGATCCCAATTACCACTGGTCGATGGAATATTGGTAGTATTCAACACTTCCAAACATAAATAATAATATATCTTGGACATCAGGAATAGCTCTCACTAGTTGTGTCTATGAGGTTTTTGAATGCAAAGATATTATCACCTGGTGCATTGAAAAAATTGTCCATAACAGAAGAACCATTCCTCTACAAAGCGACTCCCCTATTTCATTGGCGCCTTCAGTCTTCAAGAAAATGTTAAAGCTACCGGAGCTGAACCTAACGTACAAAGGAGAATATACTAGAAATTTTCTTAGAGGGAAAAATAATGGAATCGAGCTCTTGTAGTAATATATACAAGACCCTAGTGTTGGTTGTGGAGCTTGATTATCTTCCTTATTCATAGGTTTGTTTCAGTCGTGCTTGGAACCCATTCCCTAATGGGGGAGTGTGGGAGGGTTTTCCCCCCACAACTGTCACCAGGGGGGTCAAGGGGGGGGCATCGACAATTTTTGTAGCCCCCCCCTAGCAGAGGATTCGAGGGCAGCGCCCCTAAAGCGAAATATTGGGAAAAATTGCTTTGTAAAATATTGTAATATCGTAGTCAATATGGATCGTTCATTATAAGGTCGTAGATCTGATGGTAGAAGTTATTTTAGGGATTTTTTCCCTATAAGGAAACCTTATTTTATGAGGGAATTATAGTGTGCCTATGTATGTGTGTGATTATTGTATTATGTGAGAGGACACTATGAGAGAAAGAAGAGTAAGTTACAACGGGCGTGTTGTAGGTTGTATCTCTTAATTTTGCTGAATAATAAAAAGGAAGGACCAGGAAATTTCTCTGGTGGATGTATCCCACACTGGGTGAACCACGTATATCTATGTCTCTATTATATTGTGTATCTTATATGTTTTATTTCCGCATTTGTTTTATTTTATTTCTCCGCGATCCTATTTTTCTAACACCTAGCCCCTAGGGGGCAACTCAATTGGCAAGTGTTGTGATATGAAGTGTTATGTTTGATGAGGTTCCGAGTTCAAATCCCCCCAATTTACCCATGCCTGCGGAAGGGCCATATGTATGACACTTATAGGTTATAGTGGTAGCGGTCAGAATAGACCTTGTGTCATGCGAATACGAGACCAACCCAGTTGTTGATTTCGCTAGTCATAAAAAAAATGTATAAGACCCTACTACGATGTTGGAATACCTATCCAGAATCCAGGTTAGTTATTTAAAGGACCTGCTAGCAATCAAAAATGATTTCCAAATCATTAAGACATCACATGACAAGATATTCATTAAAGAGAATATTCATTTTTAAGTTTAAGTGTCTTTAAGATGAGTTTTAGACTTGTCTTTTCAAGAAATAAGTGGTCTCTTCAAGGAATATTTGGTTTAAAGTCATGAGGAAAAAATCCCAAGAAATTATCTTTCGGAAGTTAGGGGTCGAATTTTTATATGCTGTAAGTTGCCAAAAGTTTCTACTTTTGACAGCTAAGAAGGCAGGTGCAAGGTGCTCTAAGTTGTGGAAAGCACAAAATTTTCCAGAATTCATAAATTTTGGTCAAAAGGTCAAAATTCGAATTGGCTTGAGTATTTTTAGGGGATGATGATGACTCTTCCTTAGATATGTCATCAAATATCATCCATGGATGCAACTGGCACTTCATTTCATCAATGGAAACATTTTATGGATCAAATCCTAAAATGTAGGGATATGACTAAATTCTAGAAATATGTGTTTTTCCTGTTTTAGTCACTTTCTTTGGGGACAGATTTGGATGCGCTGGAACCATATTTTTAAAAACGGAAGGAGGTATTTCATAAGAACAGGCTCCTCTTCAGGAAATTCTCTCAGTTTTGCAAAATATGTTTTTGTTTGTGAGATATAGGTCAATATTTGAGCACCATATTTCCATAAATTAAATACTTTGTTTTTCTTCTTTTAGTCACTTTCTTTGGAGACAGATTCTGATGATCCGGAGAAGTGTTTTTGGAAACTAAAGGACGTATTTCGCAAGCATGGGCTGGTGTTCAATAACCTCTATTATATTTTCAAGATTTATTTTGATTAGGAAGATATAGGTGAATCTTGGAGAAGCATATTTCCATAAATTCTAAAACTCTGTTTTCCTTGCCACATCACAAATTCGAATTTGTAATAGATATCCTCCACAAACTAAAGATAGGAGAAGTGGTTATCAGATCAATATTTTGAGGGTATAAACTAAGTTTGTAAAGGCTATATAATCCTGTTGATTTCATATTGTAAAAAGGGGAAAACAGTCTAAGGACTGTGGTTCGATCCTTGAAGACTTGTAACTACATTTCATCCTTTGGAGATATCCATGAAGACATCTTGACATCGAGCTTATTTCACTATGTTTGTTTAGTTTTCATCTCCTTTCTTTCCATGTTTATGTATATTCAATGACATAAGGTCATTATCCCATCTCTTCGTTGATATATTGAACTTTTATACATTGCTTCTTATGTTTGTCTTAATGCCAGATAGTTGTAATCCTATCAGTGCATTCATAAGATAAAGCTGCAAGTATTTACCTGTTATGTCTGGCCATATGTTTCTGCTGGTATGAAGAGTATCTTACCTATCATTATTGGTCATTCACATATGCTATTGTATAAGTTTTTATCTTTAAGATAATGAGTCTTCTCCATGTTTCCACACATTGATTTAAAACCTTCTGAGCAGCATAGTTGAAAGCCTTGGTCTTTCAAGTGATTTATGTGTTTCTAAATGAATGTGAGTTTATAATGTCATCCGATTTGATCCATTTTTCCTCTACATTATTGATCTATTTAAGTTACCAAGATTACACCCTTTACAGTCAGGGGAGTGATTTCTTGGAGTGATAACAGGACCCCTATCGAGAAATTGCTTGGTTGTTTACTAGAGTTACGGGTCAAGATTCTACAACAACTATTCCCCGACCAGCCCTATATATTTTATATTTTACAGATCATGAGGATGTTGTTTTTTACTGGGAAAAGATCATATCGAATGAAATATTTTCACAATTAATGATTTTCAGAAGCGGGAAAAAGTTTTATATGGCATCTTATCTAGTATTTGTTATCACACATGTCATGTTTTTATAGGTCTGAGTGTTGGAAAAAGGGTAAATTCAAAGATTGACCATGTGACTATGTGTTATCAAGCTCTCTGAAGGCAGAAAGTTGTCCATTGTTTTTATGAAGTTTACAATGATTTTGTCTCTGAATTTAAGAAATTATGTTTTGGGGAAGATACTTCCAGGATTTCAATGGAAGCATCAAGGTTTTTGGATAGAAAGGGAATTATGGAGAAAATGGATAACTAAAACATCATTAGTATTTTTTGTTCTCATGAAAATCCTATATACCTCCCTTATTATGTGTTGGAGAATTGTTTATCATAGAAGTGGTGAGGCAATATAAGTTTTGGTTTCATGCTTTCTATGAGAAAAGAAAAAAACAATTCATTCCCCTGCCTTGGAAAGTGGGTAAAATTATTTTAAGAGAAATTCCCAAAATTTATGAATATGCCTCTTACTTTAACCAGTTTAATTTGAATTTTGTGGAAGAGATCAAAGGGTTTGACCCTAACAACCGTTTTTATAATCATATGGTAGAATTTGGGATCAGCCCTACGATGATCAATACACTCATAATTGGAGAAGAAGAGGGTGATATTCATGACCCCCCTGTTCAATATGTTAATAAAGATTCTAGCGACATAGAAACCATTGTGAGTACTACCAAAGGTCACAAGCAAAGAGGGAAACCCTCCAATGAAATAGATGCTCAGTCACTTATTGTTTCTCACAAAAGTCCTTTGCCCAAGGTGAATCCTCAATCTACAATGGCCCAACCAAGAAAAACCCCAAGTTACAATTCTGGTGATGATGGAGAAAGGAATACTCCTCAAGGAAGTCTAGAAAACCCTCATAAATTACAAGTCAAAAGGAAAAGGGTCAATTCTCAACAAGAGGAAGAAAAACAAAACGTACCTGAGGATGATATTTTGCTTGATAATATGGACTTAGATGCGAATATTGAAAATATCTGGCTTCCAGGTGATGAAGAACATGCCCAAGAAAATGTACAGTCTATTGCATTAGTTGTTCAAGATGAAGTATTCTCTAACGAAGAAACATTTTCTGTGCAAAATGTTTTATTTGATAAGACTTCAAAGAAATTAACATTTGAAAGAATCTCAAAGAATAAGAAAGGAAAGTCGTGGTCCATCATTGATACTAAAAACATGTTGCCATAAAAACTATATTCAATTCATAGAATCATAGGGGATGCATTGGACGTTTCAATAGTCAATATGGAAGAGGGAAATCTTAGAATTAAAGAGAGAGTCAAGGAATTAGAAGCAACCCTCATGCCTCCACCTATATTGGCTACCCGAGTCACCATGTTACAACCTGACAAAACTTTTCAAGAAGCTACATAATCAAATCTGAGAGTAAAAGGAATTTCAAGCTTAATTATTGCTACTAGACACTTTGTTGAAAAGAATTTAAAGAAAATAATGTCGCTCATTTTAGATTTACGGGACTTGGCGAAAAAAAATTCTAATCTCAGGCTCATAATTCAAAATACTAAAGAATATTTGAATGCATATTTGAATACATATGGGG
This sequence comes from Picea engelmannii, assembly GCA_009831015.1. Taxonomy (NCBI): domain Eukaryota; kingdom Viridiplantae; phylum Streptophyta; class Pinopsida; order Pinales; family Pinaceae; genus Picea; species Picea engelmannii. Next base: position 202 of record ML818562.1, on the reverse strand, counting down.
TCTCTATGTTTGTAGCGAAAGTCTCAGCAATGATGGACCATTGAAGAAAACATGAATATTTTCCCTCCCAGAGTCATATAAAACAATTAAAGGCATGTTGGATTGAAAGAATTGATACATTAAAGGAGTAGTTAAATCAATTAAAAGAACTGTCACGGAAAAAAGACCGAGGCATACTCAAAGATTATTGGTTTGGATATCG
>ML818561.1:85930-120337 GCA_009831015.1 Picea engelmannii | reverse complement strand
GCTAACAGTGTCAATTGACACTGGTCAACAAATCCATCCTCATATGGATCAACCTACTCCACCTACATGGGTTATTAACTCTTCGAGTTCATGTGACTCCCTTGATTCCAAGTTTCCTTTGAATGAGGCCATCCTAGATGTCATGGCTTCCATACTTGATCCCAAGGATGAGATGATGCATTGATCATCTTGTCTTGATTTAGAAATGATGAGAATTAGTAGGATGAACTTCAATCCTGGACTAGGGAATTTGCTTGAGCATCCAATCAAAATCCCGATCTTGACCCTTTTTAGCCTTGGATTTATTTTTTGGAACTTGCCATCGAGTTCGCTTCTCTCCCTTCCATAAAAAATTTATGTTTCATACCTCATTTGTGCCTTGATGGGAATCATAAAGGAGCTTCCATAGCTCATGAAACCACTCATGATGAGTATCTTAGGTCACAAAAAATTGTTATTATGTGGTGTGGCCCCAACACGGTGAGCCATATGATGCTGACATCGACCCATGAGTTCATTGGTGATGATAAAGATCCTTGACTAGAGACTAGAAATGGGCTCTACTCTATGTAAGCCATTAGATGGATAGTGCCTTATACATATGTGTATGATGTGAGAGATTTTTTTTTGCATATATCATATCCAAAAAATCCAAAATCATTTGTTATTTTTGAGATTACACTTTGTGTTTTAACCCTAGAATATAGTTTACCTATGTTGCAGGATTACAGGGACTTTTGTTTTACAAAACTGGCGAATTCCACTGAACTTGAGGTATGTGTTCCTTGAACTGGCATATGGGGATAGGTTTTTCCCTACAATACCATCTTGCATTATTAATCACCCATTTTTCTGTCAGAATGCCTTAGGTTCAATACCATCAGGTTGCGACATTAGCCACTCCATTTTTCCATGTCGTAACTTTTACGGTAGTGCCTACCCTCCATGGGTGCCCTAGTTAGCACCTGGATAACCATTCAGTCCCCATGCTATGATTTCTCGTAGGCCTGAGAACCATCATGTAGACTCACCATGAATTGACGTTGAGATTCATCCTCCTCTCTTCATATAAATTCCGGCCATATCTCGAGGGGGTTCCCAAATTTTTATGTTGCTTTATGGTCACTTATGCATTTGTTGCTTGCATCATGCACCCCATTGTTGCACTGTTGTTTGCCCAGATTCTGCTTACCGTTATTGTAGTAGCCCTTGACCATCCACCTCTTGCATTATTTAGCCTCTGTTTTGCACCCATATACCCATGGAGAGAAATGCTACTAAGAGTGGACCTCACTTACCAATACCCATTTGCATTCATGTTGCTTATGCCGGTTCTATGTGCTTGGAACATAGAAGCATACTGTTCAACCACTCGTTCTCTCCATATGAGCTAACTTTTATCGCTTTTTTGTGCTCGTTAAACCATGAAAAAGGAACCATATGAGCTCAATTTTAACTCTTTTTCGTGCTCACTAAACCATGGAAAAGACACCTTTCGAGTAAAATTTTAACTCTTTTTCGGACTTGTAAAAAGACACGAAAATTACATCCTTTCGAGTAAAATTTTACCTCTTTTTTGGACTCGTAAAAAGACACGAAAAAGACACCTCATGAGTATACTTTTAACTCTTTTGGGGGTTGTTAAAAATAAATGAAAAGTCATTTCCGAGCACACTTTTATCTCTCTTTCGTGCTCATTAAACCATGAAGGAGACACTAAAAAACCAATTTAAAAAAAAAAGAGTGCTTTTTTATTATTGATCTATTTACAAAATGGAAACGTTAGTCGAGTCATCCTTGAACATGATACATGTTTGAGTCATCCTCTTACAGTTGGGTTATAGATTTCCTAGGAGTCGTACCGATAATATGATTCACATGTACTCCTCCGGTTGGTTACTCTTCTAGTCATCATGGAGACTGCTTCAATGCCTCTAGCGTGGTTACACTATATTAGTCAAGTTGTTGAGTCTTATTGCCAAGTCATTATCATTTAATGCTATGTGTTCAAGGGAAGTTGAGCCTGAGTTGGCCACCTACAGTATTGTTGAATTTTGTGTTGGACATCCCTATGTCAGTTGTACTTGGTGATTCTATTTCTTCACATAATCTCTCGGTGTATGTTTCATGTAGATTGATGGGGGATACATTAAGGCCCTGTTTCGACATATCTCTTCCTATCAACTCTATTACATTATTTAGGAGAAGGATCTAGAAACCAACTAGTACCTTGGAGCTTGTAGTCCTTAGTGGCAGGCCTCCTCGTGCTTGACAATGGGTTTATATCATTGACTTCTGATTGATTGAGTCTATGAGTTTTCAACATCAGATCCTCCATTCACACTCACTAGATTGTATTAGGTACCTTGGGGTCCATTTTCATCATTGGTGGGTCCCCTTGTGCCTGTTAATGGTGTACCTCAATGTTTGGTAATCAGACGGTTTCTACCATGCTCAACATCAACTCATATATTTGCATGATGTAGATTCGTACTATCGAGATTTGGGACAAATACCTTGTGTTTGGGGCCATATCATTCTTTCAAAACACCCCTCCCAAGTTGCAATGGAGTATATCACTTATATATGAGTACTTTAAAGACTTTGGGGGCACTCTCCTCAGTGCTCATCATCTTCCTGATGTATATGTTGTGACATAGATCCACATTGTAGTTGCTCATGGCTATGATCTCATTGATGGCATGGATCCACCATGTATTCGTTTGTTGCCATGATCTTGCATTTCATGTCATGGATTCATAGTGTATTTTTTCGGTGGCCATGTTTTGATACTCTTCAGGATCTGTGTATGTTTACCTTAGGAATGGTATATACATGTATTTATCCTTGGTGTTTGATTGCAGGTACTCTTTGAACTATGAATCTCTTTTCTCTCTCCTTTAGTTACCTAACATCGATGATAATTTATTGTAATGTGTTTTGACCATCCATTCCTTTCCCGACCTCACACATTAGGGTGTATATTCTATAGCCTTAATTTCCACCCTACAGTGTCAGGAGGAACTCAATAGAAGATTACAATTGAAACACACTCTTCAACTTAGGATTTAGTCAGTTTTTGAAGGGTGTCACTAATCATACATGGACAACTCACGACATGTCGCTGGTAAACAATGTGCAACCAACAACACCCCTTGTAACCTTCTAGATTCATGGAGTTTTGAAGAGGAAAGTGATGGATGAGTTGGTTCTTCATCGCATGAGCCTTGGAACTCACATCATTCGAGTCTCTATTGGTCTCTAGAAGATCTAGAAGCTCTCCCAAGCCTCTTTCTAGATTATATATAAATAAGGCCGATCTTGAGCATGGGAAGAAGTATCATTCATAGAGTTTGTATAAATTCTTACTCCAACACCTAGGTACTTTGTTATCTAGTTATTTCCTTACTACAATCACATTAGAAACTCACAAAAAAATAATACACTAGTGAAAGATTCAACTCATTGTCATGCAACAAAAGCATAAACTAGGAAACCAAATCAAGCACACATGAACACTAGAATTTTTGGGTAAATACCCTTGGAAAAACCCCTGAGGGAAAAATAGTGCTGAGAATGATTTTATTATGCTAAAATCATGGCTCCCATAATAGGGATAATGGCCCACTAAGAGAAATACAACTACAGACTAACCTAGTACAGGCTGACTTGCTGTACAATCAATTACAACACACTTTTGTTGGCATCCGCGACTGTCTCTTATGTGACCCGTGGATATCCATGAATTTCCCCACCATGACCCACATATTTCCACAACTATCTCATCTATGACCCACATATATGTACAGAAAGTCTGTACGATAAACTTTGTACAATTTGACTCTTTCCTGTGGCTTTCTTCTACTGAAATCCACCTACGTATGTCTCTGTTCTCTCTTCTTATTTACCTGTATGATCTCTAGATGAAGGTCCTTATTCAACTATCCAAGATCTTGAACCACATTCCTTTGTGATCTAATACTCTGTGTCAACTTTCCCAACACTTGTAAAGTGTCAACAAAACTTCTTCTTTGCTTCTACACTCTCAAATGACTCCACACTAGCAAAATTCCTTCTTTGCTATCTCTGTGTGAATGTCTTGTCCTTAGTCCTCTTGAATCACCATCCTTTTTGATCCAAGCACTCGAGTAAAGGTCCTTCTCTACTCCTGAGTGTGACCTTGGTGACTCCACACTAGCAAAAGTCCTCCTTTTATATCTGTGTGAATTGCGTCTTCCTCCTTCTCCTCGCCTTGCTTTTATAATCACGAGTTACAATCTATTTCTAATCTCCAAAGTGATCTACGATTGAGATTACTTCTCACACTTACTTGAGATTTAGATTACATGTTGCATGCTAAGTAATTTTAGCACGTTTCATAAATAACTCAATTAACTAATTACATAATTAATTACTAAAAGAAATTTTCATTAATAATTCCTTTAACTAAAGTAAATTCAAGAGTAGAAGGCTTTGGATGATTTCCATACGTCTAGACACATAGACCTGTATGGAAATACCTATCCGATGCTACCACTAACATCGACAATTATGCTGCCAAAATATAGAGGTGCTTCTCCATTCAACATCAATTGCAGTGAGATTGCCTAGATTGGTTGGAAAAGTTGAGGAGGAGCAAGGAGCAAGGGGAAAACATGAATGCATCTACACATTGAGGTAATGTGTCTTGATATATTTATTACATTTTTATTAACATATCATTGGTTTTCCCTTATAAATGTTTGTTTTCCATTCACAAATGTGTATATTTGATTTGTTTTCACATAGATCAGATTAGATACAAGTTAGATCTAGGATTCTAATGCTAATAAGAGAAATAGGAAGACATTGTTTGTTTCTTGTGTGCAGGTAGTAGGTTGAAGGAACCAGAGGAGGAACTGTGGGACTACATCAACCAAGTGTACACAAGGAGGAAATTTAGGAAAAAGTTATGGCATTCCACCATTTCTTGGTTTAATTATGAACCTAATTGCTTGTTTCTAGAGAGACCCATATAATTCTAGCCCAATGTCTGTCTAGGATCAATAGGAATATCCTAGGGAGATATTATGTCACACACATGCTGCCCTAAGTAGCCTTTTAAGGGATGGGGGTATGAATTTTCCACTTTACTACAACTCCCTGAATTCCTCGGATGAGGTCACCATTGCCTTGTACTCACTGAGAGCTTTCCATGGACTATACCCTTGTCCAAAACCTAGTTCTGGTTTGAAAGTTATGTCTTTCTGAAGTTTTCAGGGCGTCATTGGCCAATGGCCATCCCATTTTCCATGTGACATCACTTCTCTAGTGCCGTCCAACATGGCACTATTGTGACCCATTCAGTGGCATGGGCGCAGAAGAGGGGCTGTAGGTAATATCACCTTGGAGCCTTCATGAATACTGGGTCTTCAACCCTTCGTCGATTCTTATGCAGATCTATAAAATTCCCCAAAGAACCGAAGTCCCAGAGTCTCTTTCCACTCCATAATCTATGTTGGAGCTCAATCCACCATTAGATTAGATGAATGAGATTATCCACACTTATCGCATAGATTAGACTTGATAAGAGGGGGGGCTCCCACACTTAATTCACAACCAATCCCACAATGCCACATGGAACTACCTAGACATGCCACATCATTATGGCATACGTGCCTTGTCCAACTAAGGTTGGACACCACACACATGGATTTCATCACTTTGACACTTCGACACTTAACGCACCATCCTATATCCTCACATCTCCCGGAGTCCTGGAGTTTTGAAGTTACAGATTCCTGAAGTAGGACTTCTTCAAAGTGTTTATGTTGTCTCCCTCTAGTTGATCAAATGGTCGAGAAGGTTCCCAACGTACTCTCGATCAACAGTGCATAGTTTTCACGAATTCCTCCCCTCGATCTGATGGTTAGCGATATTTCTCCACTTCGACGACTTCACATCCCTTACAGGTCTTAACTCGTTTAAGTCCCAAAGGTTTACCTACCAGAAAGGTCATAAAGGAGATACGACTGCTTGCTGTCAGTTAAAATTATCGCTTACCTTATACTTCCACTAGGCTCGATCTAACAGTTGAGAGAAATCTCGAAGGATCCTTAGATCTATGGCTCACATTACTTCATGACTTCGACATTCGAGAGTTCTGTCCGTTTAACGCCTTTTCACTCCTGGAGTGAGTCAACACATAATTTGACCGTAACGTATATCCATCGATCAGGAAATATCCCAAAGATCCTTAGATCTATGGATCACGTAAATTGGCGACCAATAATCTGGTCAGGGTTTAAAGATAAAGCGGATCCCATGACAACGGATAGGAAACCACCAGTTGCCGATCACCATTTTGACAAGTTTCCTTCGACGAGATTTTAATGTTGTGAGGTTCCAACATCTCGAAGTCCCGGACCTTCAAAGTCCCAAATCCCAGAAGGCTTAGCTCCCTTTTAGCGTAGTGCAGGTTTCCAGGGTTCGGGTCATATGGGTCTTTGACAAGACCCCCGAGGGATACACTCTCAGATCTTATCCGATATTTGGTTAAGGCCATAGACTTGAGCCTGTGGTCACTAGGGATAATGGTTTAAAGGAAGTACCTTTCACTTTTGAATCCAAATCCTATAATAGGACAATGGTAATTCTAAGGGATTGACAGGTTCAGAGTTATCCCATAGAGTCTATCCCGATTCTATATTTCCAGCCTTGGTCCCTAGATAGTCCCTTAAGGACTTTCCAACCAACACAGGGGTAAAGTCTTATGCTCCCAAATTGATTTAAAACTCATTACTAACAATTCTCCTTCTCTAAATAGAGGTAGGCAAAAAACCATCTACAAAATATGATATTCAAGCTTTGCTTCCAATTTCCGAGGCCGCTAGTCCATTAGAGCCACAAATTCTACCATTCAAAAAAGGTAAAAGAATTTTTCATCTAACTCAAGAACAAAATGCATATTACAACAAAACAACCAAGACAACATAAAAACTCAGAGTTACACTTATCTGAAATTGGAAATTAGTTGGCAATTGCTGAAAGGGGTTCTCTTTTCCACCCAACCATAGGCACAATTTCTCTTGGAGTATTCCTCAACTGGCCACCCCCTAGCTAGATCATGATTCCATGAGATGGATTCTGCATGATCTCAACAACACCACGGGACAAAGGTTACTGTCCTTTTCCGAAAGGAACCTGGTAGTCCAATTTTATATCCACCAAGCAAGGGAGCCTTCTTGATTTCTCACTCAATCACTATAGCTCTATTTATCAACTTGATTAGAAAACACTGTCCAGACACTCCTATATCCAGAACAACTTATTTACTTAGTTTTCCTTCGAACCAGAGAGCCTCACATGCACTTCTTCTTTTGGAAGGGTCCCCCAGACCCATTCGTGTATCCTCCCTTCTTCTCTCTCCTTTTCTTGCCTTATACAACAAGATTTCATGGGTTAGATCAGAATTTTCTAGATGGGTACTCTGCCCATTCTTTCATTATTTTATGAAGATGACTTTTTCAACTACCGACTTGACTAGTAAATGGATTTCTCTAGGCTAGAGGACAACCTTGGGCTTTGAACCTTTTTAATTCAGCAGAGTACTGCCTGGCAAGGGTCGTCTCAACCATTACCGGTTCCCCTTATTGTCCCCTCTCATGCATCATGATCTACATTGGAAATCCTCTTTCAACAATCATGCCATAATTTCCTTTTTACATTAATAACGTAAATATTTTCATAATAACAAGTCTTCCATAGTATGTTTGTAAAATATAATAATAATGACAAGTTGGGGGAAACAAGGGTGTTACATATTACTATTTAATTGGTGAGATTTTCTCTGTAACATAATGCTACCCTTTCCGCGTTCATCCTGAAGTGTAGAGGAAGTGATAGAATCTTGCCCATAGACAAGTTTAAAAAGAGTTTGTCTAGTCGACCATTTATAGGCAGTGTGGTATGCCCATAAAATAACTAGTACTTTGTCATCCCAATCGTCTTTGTTGACACCACATACTTTTGTAATTCCCTTGTGCAAAGTCTTGTTGAAGGATTCAAATACCCTATTTTCTTGGGGATGATATGGTGATGTTTTTCCCTGGTTAATTAGGAACTCTTTCATCAATATTTTTATAGTACCATTAACAAAATGAATGCCTTGATCACTTATCAATGTTAGTGGGCACCCAAATCTAGTAATGGTGTTTTCATATATAATTTTTTCTACCACTTATTTCATGCATGTGTTGACTAGCTCTGCTTCTTCCCATTTAGTTAAATATTTGATTGCAGTGATAATATATTTGGCTCTTGTTTTTTTTTCTCTTTTTGGAAAAGGTCCCACAAAGTCAATGGTTTAAATTTTGGAAGGTAGGGTGGGATTGACTAAATTTAGTGGCATCTCATCCTTCCACAATGGTCGACCCATCCTTTGACACTTATCACATTTACTAACTTTGGCTTGACAATCTTTATGAAGTTTGAGCCACCAAAGTACATATTGTAGGATTTTACTAGTGGCTATATCTACCTTAAAGTGCCCTTCCACTGAACCAGTGTGTGCTTCGTTGATTATAATTTCTCTTTCATGCTCCATGAAACACTTTCTTAATACATCATCTGGTCCAATTTTATATAGGTATGTGTTCATAAGTGTGAAGGGATCAACTTTAATTACTAGTACCTTTGTTTTTCATTATGGGAGGTACTCTGGAGCCTTCCCTTAGTGTAAGAATTTACTAATTGAGCCAGTTCTTTTGGGGTCAATTCAACTAAGAAGAGGTGGGTATATTTGGAAGGTCATCATTGATACCAATCACTTCTTCTCTTGTTTCCACTCTCAATAAATGTTCAGTCCCTACATTGTTTTTACCTGGTCAAACTACCACCTTGAACTGAAATTCTTGAAATAACAAGAGCGATTTGCAAATTCGTCCTTAGCGAATGAGTTTTTTGACTAAGTAATTCAAGGCTTGATGGTCTACATAAAGTATGAAGGTATTAACCATAAGATAATGCCCAAATTTCTATAGACAAAATATCATTCCAAGTCCTTCTCTTTCAGTGGTTTAATAGTTCCTTTCAACGATATTTAACTTTCAATTGACGCAAGCATTCAAGTGGTTGACCAACTTGTCACTAGGTTGGGAAAGGACTACATTGACTGCTACATTGGATGCGTCAACACGAGAATGGATTTTTTCCCTCTAATCACGTAATATTAAAATAGGGTGTAACACCCCCAACCTTCTGCTAGGCAATGTCACGTGAAATAAATACAAAAACAAAACTTCTCTCTGTTCTGATAATCCAACTATCCATACCCAGGCATAGACCTGTTGGGCTATGGAAGACAAAGATCTTTGCGAAACATCATACAAATAAACTTAACAACTAATATGCATTCTACCAATGCACAAATGAATGCATAAATCACAAATACAACAACTTACATAGGCAATATTATAAATATCATGGCATGTACATAATACACAACATAAAAATTAACATAGAGATGGTACTTATCTTTTTATGAAAGTCACCAACTGCGTGCAAACCTTCCATGAACCTCCCAGCCTTAGACCACACTACTACAAGATATCAACAATGGGTCACACCTGAGCTGGGACTAAACTCCACCCAGGGTAAAGGGAATCCAAGGCTAGGCTGAGACTACAAAAAGCTGCACAATGCAATAGGAAGGATTCCCTCCTAGGAGCCTACTTACGCCCATTGCTCATAGACTCTCATTCCCCACATGCCTGTCCCACCCCAAGAATATACACCTTCACTGTTCCACATTCCATCGGTTGCTCCACTTCCCTTCCAAGGCTTCAACAACATGCCAGATCATGAATTCTTAGAGCTCTGTAGCTGTTGCTGGACTCCCTCCAGGATAAATCACTTCCCCAACAATCTCTCTCACCTGGAGAGAGTTTCTCATAGCCATGAAAATCCGCTTCTTCAATCCACAGGCCTGAAAACCTACCTCTTCAAAACCACATGCTTGAAAACCTGCTTCTTATGTCCAGCTCCTAAGTCAAACGGGTAACCATAGTAGTGAAATCGGGTATGGTCTCTAGTAATGACAACAAGCCACATAAGTCCAAACAAAATGTGGGTAGCAACAACAAAATGGCTAAGGTGCGATCTGTCTCAGGCACTATGCAGCTGTGCTGTGCCTCATAGACAAAACATGTTAGCTTCATGGGTTTGCAGGCTTCAGAGGTTGTAGAGGTCAACGATGGAGGAAATGGCCGGCTACATGACTGCTCAATTTGAGTGCATGCATGAGTGGGAGCATGGAGAGAATGGTGAGCAAACCCCCACAACGATGGATTTTTTCCCATAAAACTGCATGCACCTAGGTTGACACATGGATCTCTTGGGAGATCGTCCCTCTCCACTTGGAGTTTGTTCCTTTCCCCAAAGGAACTTAGGATAACAAGGTTTATTTCCCAAACCTTAGTATTTTAGGAAAATATATTATTATATCCCCTTGGAAATAAGCCCTCTAGCTTAGCCCCTTTTTCCAACTTCTCATCCCCATCCCTTTCCCTACTCGGTGGAGCTTAGTCCCTCATAATTATTTCTTCGTGGTTGGTCTAAATGCAATGATGTAATTATATTAATGATGTGAGTATTTACGTATACAAAATCAGGTTCCCCGGCCTTCGAGATCTAGGCTCTTCAGCCTAATAAACACATAAGCCTCGCAACTTATAAACACTTGGCTCACCAACCTATAAACATCATTATAATTCAGTAGGGACTCGGCCTTGGGGTATTACAATCCCATCCCCTTATTTATGCACCGTCCTCAGTGCATCTTACTTACATAATATCAACAAGATTTCCAAAATCTTCAAAAAGATGTAGGTATTCTGCCCGCATAGAATCTTCATGCTCCCAAGTTGCGTTGCGTCCTCATGAACATACCAGTTCCATTGGACCTTTAGAATCCCTAAGGCTCGATTCCAGAGCTGTTTGATTTTCCGATCCAGAATGCGTATTGGATGCACTTGAAAAGTGCTTCTTTGCTCCACCTGTATCACATTCCAATCAATAACATGATTAACATCAGGTATATATTTCTTGAGCAATGATACATGGAATACATTATGAATAATCATAGATGTAGGTAATGCAAGCATGCAAGCTATTTTTCCAATCCTCTCTAGGATTTCAAACAACCCACAATATCTGGTTGCCAACTTGGAATAGTTTCCCAACTTCATGGAACTTCTGTTGGCCTTCACCTTCAAGCAAACATGATCACCCACTTTAAACTCCCTGTGAGTTGTGCCCTGGTTAGCATAGATTTTCTACCTATCTTGGGAAGCTTTTAGATTCTGTTTAATCTTCAACATTTCCTCTTTCATTTCCTTGAGAAACTCTGGCCCAATCACTGCTCTATCAGCTGGGTTGTCCCAACTTATTGGCGTGTTGCACTTTCTGCCATAAAGTGCCTCAAATGGGCTCATCTTCAGTGATGCTTGATACCCATTGTTGTAGGAAAATTCTACCAAGTGTAGATAATATTCCCATTTAGATGGTTTGTCCATCACCTACACCCTTAACATATCCTCTATCACTTGGTTCACTATTTCTATTTTCCCATTAGTCTCAGGATGATAAGCTGTGCTGAAGTTCAGATTTGTTCCGAACCCTTTGAATAATCCTTTCCGGAACTTTGAGGTAAACTTTGGGTCTTTTTCAGACACAATTGTCTTGGGTATTCCATGCAAGCGTGATACTTCCCTCATATAAATATCAACAAAATTGGTTGCCTTGTGAGTAACCTTCATAGGAATGAAATGGGCAACTTTAGTAAGCTTGTCCACCACCACCACGATAACATCATGGTGCTTGCTTGTTCTAGGAAATTTGATGATGAAATCCATTGTCACCATTTCTCACTTCCACTCAGGAATGTGCAATGTTTGCAACAACCCAATAGGGTGTCTATGCTCAACCTTGACTTTTTAACACTCCAAACATTTAGCAATGTACTCAACAATCTCCTTCTTAATGCCTGGCCAATAGTATTGGCTCTTGACTGCTGCAACTATTTTCTGATATCCTGGGTGTCCAACATAAGGTACATTATGCATCTCTTTCAATATCATACTTCTCAATTCATGAGAATTGGATACATAAGTTCTGTTCCTATACAAAAGAATTTCATCATTTCCCAATTTATAATCTTCAACCTTCTGCTGCATTTTACCTTGCTGTAGCTTTGTTACCAACTCCATGTACTACAAATCTGCTTTTGCAGCCTCATAAACTATGCCTTTAGGATCATTTGGATACATGCAAATGGATGTAGCATGCAGTTCATGCACTCTCCTGCTGAGTGCATCAAACACTTTGTTCTCTTTTCCTTTAATGTGCTTGATATCAAAGTCATACTCACAGATGAATTCTAACCATCTGCTCTGCCTGGAATTTATGGTCTGTCCTCAGCTCAAATATTTTTCCCATGAGGTAGTTCCTCCACTTATTCAAGGCATATACTATGGCTACCAATTCCAAATCATGAGTGGCATAGATCCTTTCATGCTCTTTCAATTTTTTGGATTCAAAACATACCACCAATTCGTTCTGACTAAGGACTCCACCAAATCCTTCTTTCCATGCATCTATGCAAACCATGAAATATTCATTCGGATAAAAAATCCTCAGAATTGGAGTGCTGGTTAACAACTGATTCAATTGCTGGAAGCTCTTTTCACATTCTGTTGTCCATAGAAACTTCACCCCCTTTCTTTGCAAGGAAGTAATTGGGTGAAAAATCCTTGAAAACTTTGCAATGAATCTTCCGTAGTAGCCAACTAGACCCATGAAGGATCTGAATTTTGTCACATTCTTAGGTGCTATCCACCCTTTTATGGCCTCGATCTTTTCAGGGTCGACTGCTATCCCTTCTCCGGATATGATATGCCCCAAATAGTGAATTTGATTTTGATAAAATGAGCACTTGCTCAATTTGGCATACAACTGGTGCTCTCTTAACACTTGTAACACCATCCTCAAGTGATGCTCATGCTCTTCTTCTGACTTGGAATATACAAGGATGTCATCCAAAAAGACAATGACAAACTTGTCTAAATATTCCCGGAAAACACCATTCATTAAGCACATGAAAACAACTGGTGCATTTGATAACCCAAATGGAACCACTCTGAACTCGTAATGACCGTACCTTGTCCTGAAGGCGATCTTGATGATGTCTTCATCTCTGATCCTTACTTGATGATATCTCAACCTGAGATCAATCTTTAAGAATATCCTTGCATCCTTTAACTGATAAAAGAGATCATCAATCCTTGGCAAAGGATACTTGTTATTTATAGTCACTTTGTTCAATTGTCTGAAGTCAATGCGCAATCTCAATGTCCCATATTTATTCTTCATAAATAAGACTGGGGCACACCAAGGTGACACACTTGGCCGTATATACCCCTTCTTCAGAATTTCCTCAAGCTGCATTTGCAGTTCCTTCAACTCTAGTGTACTCATTCGGTAGGGAGTCTTTGATGCTGGAGCTGCTCTAGGCATCAAATTTATAGAGAAATCAATATCTCTCTTTGGGGGTAGTCATGGTATCTCCTTAAACACATCCTCAAAATATTTCAGGTTTTAAGAACACAAGGGGTTCTTAATGAACAACTTCACTTTGAATCCATAATAAATATATAATAATAATTGATTGTAAAAATATGATGATATTACAAGGATAGAGCCTGCCTATATATATATTCCCTTTATGGTTTTTATGAAGAGTCATGACCTTTTATTACATTAATTTACTTTATTTATTATTTTAATGTCTTTATATTATTTATTTATTGTAACATTGCCCTTCCCTTAAATTTTTCTTTGTCCTCAAAGCAATGGTAAGGAAGGATGTAACTGGCGAAAGTTCTCTGACTCCCATGCTGCGTCTTCTTCCAGTAGATTTTTCCATTTAATTAGGCATTCCTTCATTACTCGAGAACACAATCTCTTTTACCGGGTGGCGATAATGGCTTCGGGCTCTAAAATGATTCTTCCTTCCTCATCCAACACAAGAAGTATAGTTTGTGCCTTTTGTTGTTTCCGCAAGGCTCTCTTTAGACATGATACATGAAAAACGTTGTGGATACAACTTTTATATGGTAAATCCAACTGGCAAGATACGTGACTGATTTTTCTATTTATTTGATATGGTACATAAAATTTTGGTGCCAATATATTCTTCCCATGCTGTTTAAGGGATAACTGTTTGTAAGGTTGAAGTCTCACAAATACCCAGTCTCCTACTTCAAACTCTCTTTTTGTTCGTTTTTGGTCAACTTGTTGCTTCATTCAATTCCTTGCAACTGTTAAGTTTTCTTTGAGTAACTGAAGGATTTTCTGACTTTCATCTAAATGGTCTTATACTGATGCAACTTTTATGTGGCTAGTGGTCAACTTCTTCCATGACGGAGGTTCGTAACCATAAAGAGATTGGAATGGTGTCATTTTAGATAATGTGTGATAAGTGGAATTATGCCACCACTCAACAAGGTGAAACCATTGAAACCATTTATTTTGTTTTTCGGAGATAAAACAACGAAGATAGGTTTCTAAACATTTATTGACAACTTTTGTTTGACCATCTGCTTGAGGGTGGTAAGCTGAGCTCATATTGAGAGAGGTTCCGATCAGTTTGCAAAATTCTCTCCAAAAATTCCCTTTAAATTTGGCATCTCTATCATTGACGATAACCTTAGGGAACCCATGTATTTTGTAAATATTCTTACATAATATTTTAGCTATTTGTTTTGCTGAATCTGTTTTCCTTACTCCAATAAAGTGTGCATACTTGGTTAGTTTGTCTACTACTACTAATATTTTATCTTTTCCATCTGATATGGGTAATCCTTCAATGAAATCCATTGAAATTTCTTCCCATTTTTTATTGGGAATGTGTAACCGGTGGAGTAATCCAGGGGTCGACACATTTTCATTCTTGTTCCTTTGACAAAGATTACATTCTGCTACATATTTTCAAATATCTGCACTCATCCCTTTCCAAAAAAATGATCTTCGTGCATTATAGTATGTTTTGAAAAATCCTACATGACCTGCAGCTGGGCAATCATGATATTCTTGAAGAGCCTTGGCTTTAAATATTGATTTGGTATTTAATTACATTCTCCATTTATACCATAACATGTCGTTCTTCCATTCGAACTTAGGGTATTAATTTAAATTGTTGATTATAGAGCAAGTCTCCGGGTTTTTTGCATACTCGGTTCGAATTTCATCCAACCATTCTGGAATGGCTATTGATATTGCAAAAACTTGTGTTTCTTCATCTTTTTGTGATAGGGCATCAACCACAATGTTGTGTTTTCCTCTTTTATGTAGAATTTTCATATCAAATGTGGAAATTTTATCTATCCACTTTGTTGTTCGGTTGCCAATGTTTTTTGTTGTAACAAGTGATAGAGATTGTTATGATCTGTGCGTATCAAGAAATTACTTCCCAATAGATATTGGTGCCATTTTGTTAATGCATGCATGATGGCAATCATTTCCTTGTTGTAAGTGGATTGTAAGCATTTTGTTTTATTTAATTTCCCGCTTTCAAAAGCTATTGGGTGCCCATCTTGCATCGATATTGCTCCAATTCTGAAACCTGACGCATCACACTCGATGATGAAAGGTTTGGAGAAGTCACGTGTTTCTAATACCGAGGTTGTGGATTTTTTTTTTTTAAGTTTTCAAAATATTTTTGTGCTTCCAAATTCCATTGGAAGGAGTTTTTCTTAAGGAGATTTGTTAGGGGGGTGGTTAAATGAGAATAATTCTTGATGAATCTTCAATAGTGTCCTGCCAATCCTAGAAATCCTCTTAACTTGGATATGTTTTTGGGTTTAGGCCATTCTGTGATTGCCCTAATTTTCTTGGGGTCTAGCTTGACTCCTTTTTTGGATATGATGTGACCAAGGTACTCTACTTCCTCCTTGCCAATTGTACATTTTGACATTTTGGCATAGAATTGATTTTCCTCCAGAAGAGATAACACTTGTCCCAAATGCTTCATATGATCCTCCCATGTTTTACTGTACACTAATATATCATCAAAGAAAACTAAGACATGTTTCCATAAGCATGGGTGAAATAATTCATTCATTGTTGCTTGGAAGGTGGCGGGGGCATTAGTTAGCCCAAAAGGCATCACCTTGAATTTGTAGTTTCCTTAGTGTGTCTGGAAGGCAGTCTTGGCTACATCTTCTAGTCTGACTCTAATACGATAGTACCCAGATCTTAAATCAAGTTTTGAAAAACATCTTCCTCCATGAAGTTCATCCAACATTTTGTTAATAAATGGAATGGGAAATTTGTTTTTAATTGTTATTTTGTTTATCCCTCGATAATCTATGAATAATCTGAAAGATCCATCTTTCTTTCAAATTATCACTACTGGAGCTGCATATGGAATTTTGATTTTTGTGATGACACCACATTTTAATAGGTCTTGGACTAATATTTCTATCTCTATTTTGTGGTGATGATGGTATCTGTATGGTCTAACCTTGATTGGGCTTGATCCTGGTTTAACTTCAATTATATGTTCAATTCTTCTTTGAGGCAGTAACTCCATGAGAAGGTCTTGAAATAACTTCTTGTGTTTTTGAATTAGATCTTGGACATCTGATGTTTTGGAGTCATCCTGTTCTAATTATTGTATTTCTATGTTGTGGCATTGAATGAAGTATGCGGTTTCTCCTTTTCGGATCATTTTTTCCATTTGTTGTGACGACACAACCTGCGTTTGTGGAGGTTGAAAACCATATAATTTATAACTTTTCCCTTGCCACTTGAATTGGATGAAATGTTCCTGGTGATTGATTGAGTATGTTCCCAAGGTTTGTAACCATTGGACTCCTAAAACCACATCTACTCCTCCCAGAGGGACGATGTAGAGTTCTGATTCCAATTTGAAATCTTGGATTTGGAGTTTCACCTTATGGAATTTTACGACATTTCCAATTGTTTTTCCGTTTGCAACCATTACTTTCATGTCTGGGACTGGATATACAAATAATTTGAGTTTCCTTGCAATCTTTATATCGAGGAAAATGTGGGTACTCCCAGTTTCAATTAGTACAGTGACATTGTCATTTTTAATATGTCCTTTTAATTTAAGAGTTTGTGGTTGGGTAATGCCCGTGATGGCTGTAAGTGATATTATTGGTGTGTTGTCTTCTATGATCTTTGAAGTGTCATTTTGGAAATTTTCCATTTCTTCATTTATTGATTCTGTTGATTCTGATTCGTCGTCTTTTTCTGCTTCACAAGTGTACAATTTTTTTGATTTATCTTCGATCTGGAACCTATGTCTTGGGTCCCATTTCTCTCCACATCATTTACATTTTCCTTCTTTTATCCTTTGGGACTTTAAAATTATTCTTCTATCTTGACGTAGATTGTGTGGTATGTATTTTTCATTTCCCATGGTCTAAGGTACACTCATTCTTGAGTAAACTTTGCTGAATCTTGACCGACCTTCTAGTTTTTCTTCTGCGGCTTTTGCCTTGCGTATTTCTATTTCTACTATAGTAACCTCATGTAATCTTGACTCGTCTTGGATATGTGGTTTGAGGCCACCTATGTAAGACTAGAGTAATTGATCATCGGATGGTCCAAATACTCGAGTGGCGAGAGCTTCCCATTGATGCGTAAATTCATCTATGTTGCCTTTTTGTTGTAATCTTGTGAGTTTTGAAAAAAATTCTTTTTCCGAGATGCTTTGGAATCTTTTTAAAAAATCACTTTTGAAAGAATTCCAATTATATGACTGAATTCTTCCTTTCCACCATAGATACCAATTGTATGTAGTGCCTTCGAGGTACATGTATGCGTATTTGACCTTTTCTTCATCGGTTGTAATATTATATATATGGAAATATTCTTCAATTTTGTTAAACCAAGCCACACATTGGTTATCACCTCCATTGTATTTTGATAGTTCAATTTTGGCTTTGGGAGGATAAAATATTAAGGGTTGATGTTGTGATATAGGTTGGGAATTTGAATTATAGGGAGGTGGTGGTGATGTGTTAGATGTGCTTGAGTCACTTGGATGTGGTTGGGTGGCTTGTTGGTGCCCTTGGCCTTTTATTAAATTTAAAATCTCAATAAGTTTTTCTTCCCGATGTTGTGTCATCACAACCAGACTTTGTTGCAAATCGTCATTTATTTCTCGTTTAAAGTTTCCCAAACCTTGTTGTAGGTTAACCCCAAGTTCTTGAAAAATATTGTCTTTAAGATCTTGTTTTAGATTATCCATGCCTTTTCGTAATTTGATTCGGACTTTCGTTGAATTTTTTTCTTTAATATTATGGGTCAACCCTTGTTCGAGTGCCTCATTTTTGAACCTTATTTCTTCTAGTAACTCCTCATGAGTTTTTTGTATTGACTTTTCAAGTGATTTCCTAATTCTTTTATATTCCTGGTCTATTTTTTCCACTTGAGTTTTTAATTCTGACATCTTTCTGGTGTTTGGGGGTGAGTATTTTTCTGTAATTTTGACGTTGCTTGGAAGATCCCCTTTTAATTATTTTAATTAAATAATTGTATGTAATGTATTGTACGTGAGCTCTTCCACATGCATTGCATATAATTGACACCCTTTTCTGAAGCATTTCTTCAATTACAAAGATACAGTTTTCCTTATAGAAATAGGACTTGGAATATATTTCATCGTCCTTTCAATTTATTCTTCATCAAGAAAAGTAAGAATTTTGTTATGACAATCTAAAATAACATGATGTGAATCTAAGCAATCCATTCCAATGACAACATCATAAGAGTTAAGTGGTAGTATGTTTAGATCTGCAAAAGTATGGATTCCATTCATATCTAATGGATAACCCTTTACTATCTCATTGATTTTAATTTTTGTTCCAGTAGCCAAATAAAGCAACCATGATTTATTATGTTTACTTTTCTTTGGATGAAATCTTTCAACCAAATTAGGATCAATATAACTATGAATTGCTTATAGATAAATTAAAATTGCAATATTAGGTTTCTTGGCAATCTTAAATTCAACCTAAGCCAAGTTTTATTGATTATCTACTTGACAATGATGCAAGGATGCATAAATTCAAGGAAGGTTTCTTGCCACACTGTTCACTCTAGTATATTCTTGAATGTTGTGCATAGTATTCATTATGTATTCAAACTATGGAAAATATTTATACATGTGTTCTCCTTCACATCCCCAACATGTAATTGCATGCCTTGCCCTTTTTCCCAAATACTCATCCATATTTGATCCACTTTGAGTTGGTTGATTCTGCTAAAAAGTGTTAGAACTACTTATAAATAAAGGAGGTTTGAAACCCTTTTTCCTTTGATCCTAATTTTCTTTCTTCTTATCCTTCCAAGAATTCTAAGAAATTCCTTTGACTTTGTTATGATCATACAAGTATTTGGCCTTCCAAATTGTTTCTTCAAGATTCTTGGGTTCATCAAATTGAATTCTATCCTTGCATAATGAAGCTAATCCACTTAGGAAATGTTGTATCTTTATTTTCTCATCTTGAATATATCCAACATACCCGAATATATCTACAAACCTTTTCTCCTAATGCTCTATAATCATATTCCCCAATGTGAGTTTATAGATGTAATAACCTAGTTGTGACCCTTTGGAAGTCCCAAACTTTATTATGTATATATTGTAATTATTATTTTATGTTTTGTTCCACACCATGAGGTGGAATTTCCATGGTTATTTTGAAAGACATATAAACATGATCATTTTGAATTTAATAAAAGGTTCCAAGACCAACCGAGGGAAAGAATCTAAGTGGATATGAGTACACAAAAGGAGAACGATAAGGAGTCCAAGGGGATTTACGGATGTCTTAGTTTGGAATTAACCCTCACACTAAACCAAATAGGAAAGAGAAGACAGATTTTAAGAATGAAATTAATGACAAACACACAACACATAGAGATTTTACCCTAGAAACCCAACTGGGAAAACCAACATTCCTTGAGTGTCTTGCTCTCTTGTTGTCTTATTCATTCATTGAATAAAGAGTTACATGAGTAACCTTGGTCTTCACCTAAGACACAATCTCCATCACACTCTCTTTCTTTACACAACAACAACCTTGTAGCCAATTCTTCTTTCATCTACATGACCAACAACCTCTTCTAAATATTAGCTTCTATAGTATTACAAAATGCCTTATTTATAGGATTTACAACATGAAAACCCTTAAATAATGGCGCCCAAAAAAAGTTACATATCCACGCAGATAATCGATTGCAATCTCACAAATCTCAAGATTCCATTACAGTCGACTACCAATTAGTTTACCAATTGAATTTTCAATCAATCTCCAGTCGGTATTCAATCAATTTTCACTCGACCTCTTATTGGTTTACCTTAAACTTCCCATCGATGACTTCAAATTCCCATCGATCACTTCGAATTCTAATCGATCACTTCGACTTCCCATCGATCACTTTGAATACAACTTCCCAATTGATCACTTTTACCTCAACTTAATCATTGACTCGACTTGACTCATTGGTCAACTTATCACCTAATCGATCCACCTCAACTAGACATTTGGATGATTGTTATTTCATTGCAAAGAATATAACAACCCAACATTCTCCCACTTTTTGTCTTATTTGCTAATACATGATAACTTGAATTTCTATTCACAGACCGAGAGCATAAATTCCTATTTCCTCTTTACACCAAGAGAACTTCATAGCACTCACAGACTTGGTCAAAGTGTCTGCTACGTTTTCCAACTTGTCTACTTTCTCTAGTAACACCTTGTTACTTTCCACCATGTCTCTCACAAGATAGTATTGTACATCAATATGCTTCATCCTGGAATGGTAAGTTGGGTTCTTTGCCAATAATATAACACTTTTAATGACACAATTTATCTTCATAGCTCTTATCTCAAACCTAATCTCTAAACAAAGTCGGAGAAACCATACGAATTCTTTGCTTTCATGAGTGGCTGCCATGTATTCAAATTTTATTTTCGAAAAGGATACAATTGCATGTCGCTTATTCATCTTATTTATTTCTCCACTGAACATATTGAACACATATCCATTGGTCGACCTTTGTCGATCCATATCTCCAGCCCAGTCGGCATTGAAAAATCCATGTACATTTACTTCCCTACCAAATTTAGGTTTCCTTCGGTAGCATATAGCATAATATTTTGTGCCACACAAATACCTAAACACTCTCTTGAAAACATTCTAGTGCTCTTTCCCAGGTGTTGACATGTATATGGTCAATACTCCCACTGCAAGATAAATATCTAGTCAAGTGTAGACCATTGCATACATCGGACTACCAATGACACTTGCATAGGGAATACATGACATGTCCTCTATTTATTCCTATGTATTTGGACACTATTTAGAAGTTAGTCTTTCTCTTACATGAATTGGCACCTTAATTGGTCCGGGATCCTACATGTTGAAACACTTCAAGACTATTTCAATATACTTTTTGATTTAACCAAAGATTTCTAACCACCCAATATCTCTTGATCTCCATTCCTAGAATGAATTTCATTGCATTGAGATCCTTCATGTCAAACTTGGAGGACAACTGCTTCTTCGCCTCCTTTATGATGTCCATGTTGTTTTCGACTAACAACATGTCATCGAAATACAATGCTACATATATGAAAAAAATCCCTTCTTCCTTGGAATATACATAGTGATCAACCTTGCTTCTCACAGATCCCAAACTAAGTATGTATGTGTCAAAATTTTGGTACCAAATCCTTAGTGATTTATTTATACCATAAAGGGATCTTTTCAATCTGCACACCAGATATTTATTTCCCTTTACTTCAAATCCTTCAGATTGTTTCCTGTAGATTTCTTCTTCTAGGTCCCCATGTCGAAACATTTCCTTCACATCCATTTTCTCTATATCAAGATCAAATGTCATAGCCAGAGACATTAGTACTCTAATGGAAGTTAATTTTGCAACAGGGGAAAAAATATCACCGAAGTCTGTTTGAACCCATTCAGACTTGGAAGTTCCTCTAACTTCCCTGAATACCACATCTAAGCTATACATTTTTTCCTTAACAGTGGATCCCATAGATTATATCCTTTCATTCTATCTTTGTATTCGATGAAAATACACTTGAAATCCTATTGGCGAGGAGAAAATTCCCTTCAACAACAAGGGGTACTCCTCGGTACATGGTCCAAATTAGACTATGCATTATTTGGTTTAGGAGACCCATCCATATTTTGGCTTGGATGCCATTACTAGTTGGTGGGGGATGGTTGGATGGTTTGCAAATGAAGATGTAGATGAAGACTATCTAAATGCATAAATGAAATCTAATCTACTGTATGCTATCCTAGATAGAAGAAAACTATTGTAACCGAATGAGTAGCTGAAATGAAGCCAACTCTACAAATAACTTTACTCATAAAGTTGTTATGAAGAAATAAAGTTAGACAACATATGCACAAAAATACATAACCAAAATAGTCTAGATAATATTATCACATACATTAACAACTCACATTCTCAGGACATACACATAATAGAGAATAACAAAGTTGTAATAAAAAATAAATATTGCTTAATAAAAGTCTACAAGAAACAACATGTTCTTACAACCCATGTAAACAATAGACAATTTGCTGAAAACAATTTACAACAAACAATAATGTACATAATTTCTTCTCTCTATCAAAACTAGCCCTGAAGGATTCTCAATATTAGTTAACATGGTATTTTCTCTGAAAATAGTTTCTTAAGTGTATATAATGCTTTAAGAGCCTCTACAAAATGGGCTTCTTCTTTTATTTACACAAATATTACTAAATCCTAAAAATATTTTCTTGCATTCCTCAAGAAGCAATTACAAAACTATTCAACTTCCCCCCACTAACTATTAACATGTGTGAGAATGGGGATGAAACTTAGTGTAGTTAGGAAAAAGATGAAACAACATACAATTGTCATCAAATTCAAATTTTCTATTTGTATTATTTATGGACTCTTTTCTCTGATGTCAGTTGGCCAAATATCTAACTAGTCATAGAGAGATATGACCCTAAGGTATGAAATCTCCTTGAAAGCAACTTCATTTATGGTTGTGTTGTTAGTGAGGGTCTTCATGTACTTTTCCAACGTGGACATGAATTCTTGAATCATGGTGTGTACCTTGGTGGGCTATATGAGGCACTGCTTCATTAGTTCCATGGTCACCTTCGTCGCTGATTTGGTTATTCCCTATTGGTGGCTCATACTTTGCTCAATTTTATCAAGGAGATGATCCATGGTGAGGGTTTTCCCGATATCTTCAAGGGGGGGAAGGTGACACTTATGTATCAATACTTGGGACTCTTTGTGAAGTTGCGTGTAGATTTATAGAGAATTGATCGTCTCCTTTTCTTCTCTTTTCCTAGCTTGCTGGCATTGATCCAATGAAGTGTAATCAATCCTTCTTACAACCACTGAAGGGCATGGAAGCTCTGCCAAAGCATCTGGGTTTTCTGCGATCCACCTATCGATATCATCTAAAAATTCACAGATGGTGTTGAGTTGGGTGTTCTTGTCTATCACTTGGATGTGTTATTCTATTGTGTTGGCGGTCATTTGCTGAAAGAGGTGCAAGTGAGCATACATGTCCGTGATGGTTTCCTCTAATGATGTCCTAACTTGTTTTGCTCATCCCTTGAATTATTTGAGGCTACCCTCATGCATCCTTACTTACCAAATTTGTTCTTCTAATTACTTGATCCTAGCATCCTTCTACTAGTTTGGACAATACAAGTTCTTAATGTTCTGTTATGATGCCATAGTGAAGGTAGTGCTAGAAGAGGCTACAAAAATTGTATCATCGCTAAAATTTTCTGTCACTAGGGTCTCTGTGACGACGAATAATGGGTTACCACCTATGAACAAGACCTTTCTGACCTATTTTTGCACAATATGGCCCGTGGTTTTTTCATACATGAACTTTTTTAAGTTCAACACTTTGCTCAATTTGTATGGGGTGGGAATCCCCAAATCCAACCCACATAATTGAGTATGAATGTTGGAGCCTCCCCATTGATATTTCTGTGATGTCGGTGTCTGTTGGTGATGCATTGTTGTTATGTTCCTCTTCATCTCTATTCTATTGTTCCTCCTCTATTGCCTTGGCTGCAAATTTATTTGTTGTTCTCTGTGTCGCTTATGTTGTTGCTGCTACTTTTGTTGTATCCCTTCCAACTGCTACTTTATATTCAACTTCAACTTCTACTTTCTTCTTGGCAGTTGCCTTTGCTTATGATTTTTCCTTAGTTGCTGCTGCTACATCATATTTTTCCTTAGCTTTAGCTTCATCAATTTTCCTCTTCTTTTTTTCCACGTCCTCCTTCTTTTTTTGAACTTTTTCCTTCTTTATCCTCTTCATATCTACCATTGCTTCTTCTTCTTTGATTGACCCATAATGCGTGGAGGTTGTTGTGGTAGATTCCTTTGTTGTTGACTTTTCTTCTTCCCTCTTCTGTTCTTCTTCACAGGCCTCTTCTGTTCTTTTGCATAGGCCTTCTCTTGATTGACAAACCTTCCCATAGGTCTACCTCGACACCTAAAAATGAATTCATCATAGGTTCGTGCCCCACAATGCACTTCTTCCTTCCAATCGAATGACATGTATTCCCATGGGAATTTGAGTTGGCTGTAATAATATTTAAAAACCTTCTTGGGATCATGCCTTCTGAATCTCTCTTTCCATTAAGAGGTACGATAGTAACATATCCACTTCATCCTAAGCATATTTTGTGGTTGAAAATGAGTATGAACCAATCCATAAAGGAAGTGGAGGCCAGATAACCTTCTTTTCCTCATAGAGAGTTTCCTCAACTATGTGGATCATTGTTTGGTAGGAAACCTCTTGAAGCACTAGTTTGTCTGGGAAAAATATTTGCAGTAGAGGGGGAGCCTTGCTGGCCCCATATATCCTGACGTAATTTTGATGTTCCATTAGGTACCGATCCTCAATATTTTTGATTATTGATAATACTTTATCCATCATGCATGGGGTTGGCATGAAAAAAATGAATTCATACAAAGGAGTGAGGAAGTGATCACATATATTGTGATATTCCGACCTGTACTTGTGCTCCCAAAGAACCTTACAATAAATGTGTATGGTCAGGTCTGTCAGTTTCCATGACCAACCCATATTAGGATATTAATGCGCCATGTGCATAATATCCAACAGGTACAATAACATGTGAAAATTTAAAAAAGTACCGAGATCTATATTCTTCACATCTGTGATAGATTCTATCAAATTTGTTGATAGCATCTCAACCTAGTTGAATGTTGACCCTTAATATATGTAGTAGTGTAACAATGGAATTAAGGACAATGTAAATGCAGATGCATCTCGCTCCCTGTACATCCTGCAGAGCATCGCCACCATATATTGATAGGGCATTCTCGATGTCATGGTGGGTTACTTGTCAGATAACCTATGCTTGAAGTATTTGCATGGCTTGTACCAAATATTGAACATGGCATTTTCTTTGAGATTGAAACCGTTGAGGAGTTCCCCTTCTAACTTTCAGGTTCCCTTTTCCAAGTGATAGTGCTTTGCTAGGTCAAATTCCAAAAACGATGTTATGGGTTCTCCCCTGGAATTGAGTATATATATGTTTTCCAAGTCTACATGATTGATGATCCAAGCAATTGCATCCATGCAAGGGATCAATACAACATGATTTACCACCCTGTGTATTCCTGATCTTCAAATATTCTTAAAAATTTGGAGCTCGTCTTGGTTGCCAACTTCTACTAGGAACATCTGTCTTTTGAACATTTGGAATACTTCCCCCCATTTGAGTGAGTATCCTCTTTTCTCCAGGAGTCATGATGTGTCATCGTACACTACTCCTAGAAATCAAGATATTCCTCATGCCTACTTCTGTTTCCAAAATCCTCTATGGTAGGTTCCTTGCTTGTGGTCTTCTTTCGTGGAGACATTTCTGAACCTGAAACACATAGTCATAATTAGTCCAAAAAAAAAACTAGGAGAGAAAATAAGCATGATTAGATCAATACCTATAAACATATAAGCATTTTAGTAGTGAATGAATATTGAAAATAAATATGCCTATGTAAACCTCTGTGTTAGGTACCTTAAAAATCACTTGTGTCAATGTTGGGTGGGAGATCATCATCCGAGGATTACAGGATTATCAGAGACATTAAGGAGATTTAAGGGGAATAATCCAAGAAGGTTAGTGAAGTTAATGATATCATGGTTGATGGGGAATTATTTTAGGTTAGAGAACTTCATGGGAATCACTCCGATATGTACCAGAACATTTCATAGGAACTCTACCAGAATGCAAGGTTATGACCGAAGCAAGTCTTAAAAAGTTTGTCAGTCACATTGGAGCACTTCATCTAAAGTTAGTTGTTGGAATTGAAACAATTTATGGCATGGTTATTGGTATGGATCAAAATACTTCATGTTAACTCCTATGAATGATACCAAAGGTATTTTTGTTAATCTCACAGAAGAGGTTAATATTGTAGGGGTTCATGCAAAGTCCTATAGTTAAACCCAAGGCGATTGTGTTAAGTATTCCAATGAACACCGACAATGATCATGTAAATTCCTTTGGTGAACATCAATGATGATCATGTAAAGTTCTCCGATGAATACCATAGGGGATCATGTAAATTACTCTAGATAAGACTGGAGGGGATTGTATTAACTTCTCCAAAAAATAAAAATGCACCCAAAATTTTATCTAAGTCTCGAATAGATTCAGGTCGAGTAAAGGGAGATAGGCTTTGATTCGGCTCTGGTGATTTATGATTGATGATTCGACCGCTATGGAAATGGATCTCGAAAATGGCCTTTCGAAGCCTAACATTAGGTATTTATGGTTTATCCAGATAAGACTACTTAAGAACTGGGAACAAAGAAAGTTGGGGTTTGTACATATTCTCAAGGAGAGATCGTTGGTTAGGGTGTCGAGGGTTTAATCCTTCTTGGGCTCGACACTTGGTTTTGGTTTTGAAAATGAGGTTATGTTGATGTTAGGTGCATGAATCTTGGTTGAGAACCAGGGATGAGGAAAGGTCAAAGTTTGGACTAACTCCGAGGAAGAATACAGGTTAGGGCATGAGGATTGAGACATGGTCAGGACCGAAGAGCACCATGGTTGGGGTTTCTTTTATGACCCAAGGGGGGCATATATATGGCTAAATGTATATGATATGATCCCAAGGGGGGGCATACATGGGCCTAAATGTACATGTAATGTGTAAATACATATGTAATAGGGTCGGCCTAGTGATAAAGGGGCCTCATGTTCAAGTGTGAATAACTATATATAAGAGATCATGTATTCATTATTGAGAGGGGAATTGTGAAGTATGAAAGGCATTTGGTTATTTGGAGGGTGTTCGCAAGGGGTTCTTTCTGAAACATTGTAGAAATTATTTTATAGCGAAAATGCCAAGGTGTCTCAGATGCAGTAGTGAAACCCCAAGACCTTGAGCTCTGATACCAAATGTTATGTTCCAAATGCTCAAAATATCATAAAATAAAAGAAGTACACACCATGTACAAAATGTCAACGTGGAGCACAACTCCAATATAGATAAGTTACACAATTAATCCTTAAAAATTAGGGGAACCCCTCCAAATAACCAAATACCTTTCATACTTCACAATTCCCTTCTCAATAATGATTACATGATCTCTTATATATAGCTATTCACACTTGCACATGAGGCCCCTTTATCACTAGGCCAACCCTATTACATATGTACTTACACATTACATGTACATTTAGGCCCATATATGCCCTCCCTTGGGGTCATATCATATACATTTAGCCATATATATGCCCCCATTGGGCCATAACAATTTCCCATGGAGTGAAGGTGGAAGGGCCATCAATGCCAAGGATAATAGTCTAAGAATGGCTATTAGAGGCTATGGTCGAAGGACCAATGGATATATTGCATGTTCTCTATTAATAAATATGAACCCTAACAAATAACATCAGTGTAAATAGTTTAAGGGCTTACCTAGTGGATGTGATGACATGTGGGAAATTGATGAGATGGTGAGCGAAAACATTTTGCAAGCATGGTAACTTGACACTCAATCTCTCAACACTCTCCTCGAACTCTTAGAAACAATGATAATGATCACAAAAAGGTGAGGGGAGATCTCATTTTATAGTATGAGCGTGCGGTTCAATGTCATCGAGGGAATTAAAGTCCATATTGGAGGTAATGTTTGGAAGAGCTCCATGTACATCATAGGAGATAGTGGGAAGGTATCTAGTAAGCACTAGAGTTTATGACATGAAGTGTGTCGGATTTGTATTTCATAGGAGTTGATAGGAATTATGTCAGTCCTTTAAAGCACCAGAGGAGTTTCAAGGAACTCCTTCGGTTCAACCGGTGGATTTCATAAGAACTCCACCGATTCAACCGATGGTGTTTGTAAGAACTCCTTTGATTGAATCATAGAAGTTAACATTAAGTTGGCGGTTTTGAAATTAGCATTTCGGTAGACTTCAAGGAAATTCCTCTGATGTATTGGAGGAATTATATGGAAATCCTCCAGTATGTACCATAGAAGTTAAAAAGAACGCATCTGACAACCAAACAAATATTTTCAAATATTATTCTAAGTATATATAAAAAAATTCACCCAAACCAAGCTTGGAGAATTAAAAAAATTGACCAGAGAGGGATTAACTAGGACTAAATACCATGATGGATTTTCAAGGTGAGGAAGAGGGGTCCCATTTTCTTCAAAAGGAATGAATTTTCAAGCAAGACTTCAAGAAAAAGGGAGGTTTTGACGTCTAACATAACACTGCCTTATTGTCCAACTTGTTCCTCTTTTCCTTGGGAACATGCACAATTGCATCACCGTCAAATACTTTGAGATGTGAAAGTGAAGTATTCTTACCAAACCATACCTCATGTAGAGTCAAGTCAACTAGCACCGATGAGTGATACCTATTTACCAAATATTTTTCTGTGTCGACTACCTCTTTTCAGAATTATTGCGTGATCATAGTACCATTTTGCATGCTCCTTTCCTTATCCATCAACGTCCTATTCATTATTTCAAAAACACCATTTTGTTGTGGGGTATATGGTGTGTTATTTTGGTGTGTTATGCTACATTGCTTGCAGAATATCTCAAAATCCTTTCCACATAATTCACCTCCATTGTCAGTTATTAACACCTTGATCTTCTTGTCTATCTAGTTTTCCATAAGAGATTTAATCTCTTTGAATTTATCAAAAACCTCTAATTTCTTCCTTAGGAAATATATCCATGTCTTTCTGGAAAAATAGTCTATGAAGGAAACATAATACATGGATGCACCAAGTGAAGGGACCGATACATGCCCAAAAATATCATTATGCATCAATTCCATAATCCCCCTTTCCCTTGTCACTCCAGAGGGAAACCTAACCTATTTTTTTTTTCCATATATGCAATGTTCACAAAAATCAAACTCCAAATTACAATCAGGAAAACCTTCAACCATACCTTTGTTGTGCATAGCTCGAAGTAATTTTTTTCCAATATGTCCCATCCTCTGGTGCCATAACATGGTCGGGTTGAATTGACGAAGAAAACTCAAGTCGATTTGTATCGAATCATCCCGAGTTGAGTCAAAGTTGAGTCGACTTCAGAAACAACAATGTTATTGCATCTAGTTGAGTCAACATTCCCTAACAACTTGTATATGGTTCCAATCTAAACTCCTTTCATTAAGACCATTTCTCCCCTAACCATTTTGCACGTATCCTTCTATTAAAAGAGAGCGTGCACACATACATCACTCATATTTATGACATATATCATATTTCTTTCCAAACATGGAATATTTAGCACACCAAGAAGGGTCCTCCTCCATCTTGCAGAATCAATCAGACTCGTCCTTATCTAATAATTTTGGTTGTCCAATCGTCCCCCAAGAATACATCTCCACCTTCATACTTTCATACTCATAGAACCATTCTCAATGGGGTGTCATGTGAAAGGATGCACTAGTCTATGAAACAAAGATCATGATCTAATTATGAATTGGTCGACACCAGATAAACATCCCCTTGTTTATCCAGAGTAATCTTTCTCTTAGTCGATTACTTCTCATCTAATCTAGGACTGATATTATACACCTTTGACTTGCAGTCTCTTTTGTAGTTCCTATATTTACCAAATTTCTAGTAGATTCTCATCGATTGAACCAATTATTTATATCTACCCTTCGACTTAGAATTTCTATCGAAGAATTTTCCCTTATCTTTGTCGATCGATCAACCTATCATAATCAAGGAATCTTTGATTGATCCTTCCATGTTATTCTATCTCATTTATTCTGACAATAGATATGCAACCACATATTCAAGTGTTAATGTGGTCTAATTACTCCCTATAGCCACAACTAAGTTATCCCAAGAGTCTAGAAAAGAACATAATAGGATAATGCATTTCTACTAAGTGATTTCAATATCCACAAACAATAACTGGATTATCACAATATTGAATGCATTCATGTTCTTTGTTACTGAGCTCCCATCACTAATCCTCAGAAGATACAATTTCTTCCTAAGGAATAAATTATTTACCAAGGATTTCAACATGTACAAGCTTCCCAACTTGTCTCATACTTTTTTGTCGGATTCTTCGCTTGAGACATTCAACAACACCGAACCTAAAAGACAAAGTCGAATCGTACTCCTTGCCATTCTTTCAAGTTTCTCCCATTCTTCCCTCAAAATACCCATAAGAATGGTTCACATGATTACAATTTCCCATTGTTCTCGATATACAAGGACATCTTCAATTTTAAGCTTCTAAAGCTTAGAATTATAGACATTGAATTGTTCGATATCTATCCTCGAACTACTTTCCATTCTTTCAAGAACAACTTTAAACATCTTTGTCTTACAACTCCTGTTGGACCTATGTTTAGCTTAGATTCAATATCTTCTTAACCTTGCTTGGATATGACTTCTATCAAAGAAACTCAAATATATCTCAGATACTACTTGTTGGGAATTAACCCTCACTCTAAACCAACTAGGAAAGTGAAGACATATTTTAAGCATAAAATAAATGACAAACACACAATACACATAGATTTTACCCTAGAAACCCAACCAGGAAAACTAGCATTCCTTGAGCATCTTTCTCTCTTTTTGTCTTATTCATTCATTGAATAAATAATTACATGACTAACCTTGGTCTACACTTAAGACAAAATCACCATCATACTCTCTTTCTTTACACAAGAACAACCCTGTAGCCAAATCATACCACATCTACATGACTGACAACCTCATCTAAATATTAGCTTCTATGATATTACAACACACCTTATTTATAGGATTTACAACATGTAAGACCTTATATCATGGCACCCAAAAATGGTTATAGATCCACGCAGGTAATTGGTTGCAATCCCACAAATCTCGTGGTTGTGTTACAATCAAGTACCGGTTGGTTTACCAATCAACTTCCTAGTTAGTCTTCAATCAATTTCCACTTGACCTCTTTTCAAACTCATGTCATTTGACCTTCGACTTCTCATCAATCACTTCGACTTCATAATCTTGGTCGATCACTTCAACCTTAACTTAACCATTGACTCAACTTATCTCATTGGTCGAATTATCACCCAGTCGATCCACCTCGACTAGAAATTCGATGACTGTTCTTTCACTACAAATAATATAAAAACCCAACAACCTCATGATCTTTCCATATCCCACTATATCCTCTTCTATGTGATTGTACTATTTCTAGTTCTTCCTAATGTTTATGCTAAACAATTAGGATCCTAGTTAAATGGATTTGTTACCTCAAATAATTATCTTCTCCACTCAAATATGTACCTCCTACTTTGAAAAAACCAAATCCTAATTTTAGGGAACCAATAAAGGAGTGGAATCAAGGCTCCTCACTCTCACCCATTGATTCATACAAGGAGGGAGTTTTAATTAAGAGAGAGTATCTTGAAAAAAAGAGAGTCCTTGGAGAGAAGAGAAGAGTTTTCATGATGAAAAAAACCCAACTATTGTATGATACATGGAGATATGGAAGAGGGACTGCGGTGTGACAATAGGCACCAAGAATGAATAAGGGTACCTCTTCTTAAATCCTTGTATAGTGTTGACTATTTTGGGTTGTCCAAGAATAAAAAATATACTATCCAAGAAGAAACATACTGTTGGAAATTAAATATAAAAGTAGACATTGATTTAGACTCTTGCTACACACACTGAAGATAATAGAGAGGAAGAGTATTCTTGAGAGACTAGAGAGCAAAGAAGGGAGTGTCTTCATGTGTATGGAGTAGTAAAGCAATTTCCAAATATGGCTTATTTGAAAGATTGAATTAAAAACTCAATATTGGATTTCTTAAATGATCTCATAATATTTTGGTAATGGAAAGAGTAACTTGGGAGCTTTTATTTTATTTTTTTCACCTTGGTGGTCTTATATCCCAACAAGTGGTGGAATTTATAAGTATTTTCCTATGTTTGAGAGGAAAATCATTCACACCCAGTCAATTGCCTTTTGAACTCATCATTTAAAAAAGATAAATTGTTTTATTCTCCTCCTTTGTTATGAAATCATTCTTTTATTGTGGAGAATATAATTCCATTATTTATCATGCTAAATTTCTAAGTAAATCCTATAGGCACGATGAGTGAAATAGTCGTTGTTTGTAATCAATTAGTTTGCAAAATATGTGTGGAAATGCATTGATAAATTCATACATGCTAACTGTTTGACAAAGGTACCGTGTGGAGGAATGGTTCATCTAACGATTTAAGAATGATAATTGGGAGTTATGGTCCCCTAAGAAATTCTCTAATGAGTTGTTAATAATTTCTCTTTTAAAAAGATTGGAAATCTATACCCTTTTTCCTGGCACATCATCTTCCTATATATTATTCAGTGTTTGTGATTATAATTTTTGGCATGCACTCCATTAAATAATTTGAAAGAATTATTTGATGTATCATCCTTTCCTTGAACATCCCTCATATAGTGGTTTTCCTTGGAAGACCTCTTGCAGCTTTCACAAACCAAAATTCTGTTTTCAGTGCATTTTTAAGAAAGCACATTATTTTTATGGAGGATAATAGAAAGTTATTTGATATTTTTCCATGAGAAACCCATGGGTACACCCTTATACTTGATATTTTTATTCGTATTCCTTTCCAAAGAGTCTAGAAGTAGTTTATTTGGCCCGCACTTAATGAATTTGAGGGTTTCAAGAGTTGGATCGATGGCCTAAGTGGGTATTAATTAAATGCATTTGAGGGTTTTAAGAGTTGGATCGATGGCCTAAGTGGGTATTAATTGTGTGGAATGAAAAATATTATATATTAATGTGTGTGATGATATCTAATGAGTGTTTGTAATTATTTTTTCCTCTCTGTTTTACTTACATTGGCTTATTAAAAGAAGGAGGTAGTCATTTCCCCATACCCTTAAAGACATATGATTGTTGTGCATAGATTGATATGTAGCCATTATGAATGATCATAAAGATTGTTGTGAGCTATTTACCTTTTTTTTATGTGATGGTTTATATCATGTTTTGGTCTCAATTACAGTGTTTCTTATTCTATAAGGTTTTGTGACATTTTATATAACCATGCATATGTGAATGTTGAGGAAAAAATCATGTAGAATAATGAATCATTTTTTTAAGTTTATAATGACCTTGGTGATTATGGAATCACACTTATAATAAATCAATAAGGTTTTACATGTTTGGAATTATTTTATGAGGAACTTAAATTCGAACCCCAAATATTGTCCTCCTTGAAACTGAATAAGACCTCCATCTGGGAGACTCTAAGTGATTGTTGAGCTGAGATATTTGATAAACTTATGAGACAAAGTTAATATGTGGAATATTTCTTATGTTTATAAGACCTCCATCTGGGAGACTCTAAGTGATTTTTGAGTTGAGATATTTGATAAACTTATGAGACAAAGTTAATATGTGGAATATTTCTTATGTTTATGGTTATTTGGTTATGCCATTTATTTTTTATTCCCATCATCATGGAAATGTGTTATGGGGCACATTGTTAATCAATAGTTCCTAATTGAGTGGATGGCTTGAAAGATGATTTTGTTGTCTAGAGAAATTCTAATCTATACTTTCCATTTAAGGATTGAAATATTGACTTATGTTTTTTAGTGTAATGCCAAACACTATCATAGTAATTAAGAAGACAGATTTATTTTTGAAATGATGCAATATTTTTGAAATTTTATTTACATACCACTACCATCAATGAAATTTTAGACTGATGTTAGTGATGAAGGT
>ML818561.1:38430-54299 GCA_009831015.1 Picea engelmannii | reverse complement strand
GAATGAACATATACATATATTTCAAGATGCCAAAGGCAAAACACTTATCAGAAATAACACCAGGGGTTATGCAACTGCTGAGAGGGGTGCTCGTTTCCACCCAACCGTAGGCTTAGCGACTCCCAACTGATTTACCACTAGCCACCCCCGAGCTGAGACCACGATGCTGTGAGACTGCGTCTCTGTCCGCCAGTGACCAGGAGTGAAGGTTACTCTCCTTCCTCTCTGCTATCACTCACTCTGCGTATTGCCAGAGTTCTCCCCTTGCGTCTGCCCCCAATCGTTTCTACCCCACGCCTTATCCTCTTGCGAGGTTGCGTGTGGCGCGATTACCCTCGCGCTGATCAGGCCTGATGGCTCTACGGATGGGAGGTTCACCTCCCATCCCTCATTAAACCATCTACCTACCAGCCTTCGAGACATTTAATTCAAGGCCAGCGAGCCGCTTTTGGTTCTCCGGGCCAGTGGAGTCCAAATACGGTATTAATTCTCGGAGGAAGTTAACACCACCTTTCCAGGTGCCTTCCACTGCCATCGTGGTCTCTTTTTCTACACGTCCCCTCTCAGCAGTCCTGCAATATAAATTCATAATGTTATTCACATTTATTGACCTTTTCCACAAGGTCCATTTACATCACATATTCACATTTATGAGTTTTCCACAGTTCTTGGCCAATCCAACTATTTTTACAAACTGGGGGAAACAGGGTGTTACAACACCTCGATGCGTCCATGTTCCAGTAGCACCACCATACTTTATAATAAAATTTCATTCACCAAATAAATCACCTGATGCCATTGAACAACACACATCGGTGCGCCTAACTATCTAAAGGAACATCGTGGCAGGGTAAATAAAAAAAAGTTACCAAACTAATTTTCATTGTTATAGTGCATCACGTGCTTTCAAACTCTCAATCAAGCATCGATGCTCACCTTTTTTACTAAGACACCCCATTTCCAGTGCTCTCCACCGACTTGGATAGATCCATTATTGGATTTCACACATTTCCAAATTTTGGATATTACCACAAATTTCCATTTCTTCTCAATGGTGCAACCATGCCTCCTCAGGAAAACACATAGTAGTTAAATTATTTATTACCTTCCTATTTGCATTTTCATCCAATAAAAATTACAATTTAGCTTGAAATTTGACATTTTTTTCAATTTCGCGTGGTGCACCTTAATGGTTCATCTCACCCCAAAGCATTGCATATTTTTTTAGATACACAATGAGAAATACCACCAATACATCCATATATGTACACACTGGTGTAATTAATTCTAGCGCATCACATTAAATAACAAAAAAAAACAAAGCGGTGCATCCTTCGAAATGCCTCGACACTGGAGCAAAATGGGCTTATACCTGCATCAACACATTAAACTTCATTGACCACATTGCTAGCTCAATGATATATAAAATTTAACCTAGTGGTGCACCAAGTTTAATCAATCGCACCAGGTCATACCTAAAACATAACGCCCCGTAGATTCAATGTTTAAACATACCGCCATACTTTATAATAAAATTATATGCACCGAATAAATCACACCAATTTCATTGAATATTACACCTTGGTGTGCCTAAATGTCCAAAAGTGCACCAAAGTAGGGTAAATTTAGAAAAAAATAACAAACCGATTTTCATTGTTATAATGCATCCCATGCTTCCAAACTCTCAATCAAGCACCAATGCTCACCTTTCTTCCTAAGATGCCATGTTTCCGGTGCTCTACACCGACTTGAATAGCTCCATTGGTGTATTCCACATATTTCCAAATTTTGGAAATTACCACAAATTTTCATTTCATCTCAATGGTGCAACCATGCCTCCTCAAAACATAAGAGACCAGGAAAATTATTTATTACCTTCCTATTTTCATTTTCATCCATTCAAAATTACAATTTAGTTTGAAATTTGTGATTTTTTTCAATTTCGTGTGGTGCACTTGAATGGTTCGACTCGTCTCGAAGCGAGGCATATTGTGTTTAATAAACAATGAACATTGCCTCTAATGTGCCACATAAATGTATGCACAGGTGCCATTCACTCAATTGCACCATGATGAATTATTATAAATAAAGCGGTGCGTCCTTTAGAACACCCTAAAACCAGGGCACAATGGGCTTCTACCCACATTGACAAATTTCACTTCATTAGTTGCACCACTAGCTCAAAAATATATTAAATTTAACCTAGCGGTGCACCAATTCTAACCAACAACACCGAGGCATACCCAAAAATTAACGCATAAAAAAATGCACTAAATAAATCGATCCTGTGTTGTTTAATATTACGTACTGCTATACTTCACTCAACTATCAACACCGCTAACATAACAATTTATAAAATTTAACGTAGAGGTGAAACCATTGTAAATAAACGCACTGGTATTGTATATAGAAACACATCGAGACATATGTTTCCCAATTTTTCATAGCGAGGCGTGTCATTGGATGCCTCATTCCAAGTGATCTATCCTTTACAACACAGTGCATCCTTTGAAACTCCCCAAAACTGGTGCACAATGGGCTTACCTGCACTGACCCATTCCACTTCATTAATTGCACCACTAGCTCAATGTTATATGAGAATTTAACCTAGCGGTGTACCAATTTTAACCAACCACACCGGTGCGTACCCGAAGCATAACTCCCTGACACGTCAATGTTCAAATGCACCACCATACTTTATATAAAAAAATACACACAGTGAATAAATCACACTGATGTCATTTAACATTACCACCGATACACTTCTGCTAACATAACGATCTATAAAAATTAACGTAGCGGTGCAACCATTGTAATCCAATGCACAAGTATTGTATATATAAACACATCGGGACATATATTTCCTGAATTTTCATAGTGGGGCATCTCATTAGATGCCTCGTTTCTGGTGCTTTATCCTTTACAAAGAACTAAGGTAAAAAACATTGGTTCTCCACTATTACGATGGTTCTAGTGCGTTAATAGTAACCCGTCACACCACTTCAGCTGCGATAATGAAGTTTATCTTAGTGATGCCCATCATTCCACCAAATGCACTGGTATTGTAAAGACAACGTCATCGATAGAGAGCATGTCGATGATATGGTAGACATGGTGCACCTATGCTTTCGGTTTAATAAGGGCGCTAGATTTTTGCGTTATAAAGTTTAGCGTTGCAGATTAACAATATGAACTGGTGTTGTTAAAAGCACTGCATAAGTGCATATATTCCCATGAGATGCACCATTTAGTAGTGTTGTTGTTTTGATATAGTGCACTGACTGCAAGGAATATGAACTATTGGTGATGCACCGGTTGATTTAAAAAAAAAAATGCAAAAAAACAGTCAATTTTGGATTTTTTCAAATACACGTCATTTATATATGTATTTGTTTTATAATTTCAATTTATTTTATATTCATATGTGCTTAAAAATATTTGTATGTGAATTAGAGACGCCGACAATGAGAGGAGGAGAAGGCAGGGCAATTGCAAGTCGAGACATATGCATTTGTGCATGAGTGGGAGGCAAGGGATAGGGATAGAGAGGCTTATCCTCACCCTATTTCAGAGCATACACATGACCTTTTGATGGATATTGGCCTTGTGAAGTTTTATCAGGAGGATATATCCCTTAGGGGGAACTTTTCATTGTTATAGAAATTGATCTTCCACTGGGATCATGCAAGACAAGGGTTCAGGGTCAGTCTCAATATATGGTATCATCCCACGGAGGAGGATGTATATTTCGTCACTGGGTTGTCTAGGAGGGGTGTGTGTTTGTCCCATTTCCTTACTCTAGCGCTCAGTGTTGCAAGACAGACCCAACTAGCATATGTGCATAGATATGTCAGTGCATATATTCCTTTGGCTTAAGAGTTATAGGTTAAAGGTGGTCAGCTGCAAATAGGTGCATTTGAGAGAGAGGACATTAGGTTCTTGTGTTATATTCTCTCGTCACTATCACAATATATATCTGATGGAAAACACATTAATTTCTTTATGTTGTATTATGTAGATATTTTATTGTGGGAGCCTCGATTGATTAGGTGGGTGGATGTTTTTTTGAGATAGTTTTTTCATGCATCAGATCATTGTTGCTCTATTTTTTTTAGGATGATATTTTTCCCATTCACGTCTAAGTTGTATACACTGGTTTTTGAGAGGGTTCATGCCACTTGGCCAACAATACCCCACTTTCCTGCTAAGCCTATGTTTGATGTGTGTATGCAAATATGGGGGCATTTGATGCCCAAGAGGGGCCAACCTAAGTTTCTCATTAATCTGGTGGGAAGGGCAATATTTGATTTATTGTCTAGCGAGAATGATAATGTCCTTGATACTGTAGAGTACCCATATGTGGGGATATATTTGAGAGGATGTCCACACATCCAATTTACAATAGAGGAGCCAACAGATAAGATAGGTAATATTATAGTTATGTTTTGATCAATCTTTTTTCATATTTTTATGTCTTATTTGATGCACATGTAATTTATTGTAGCATTTTGTTTCAATTATATTATAATTATTATCTATTGTTTTGTATATATTGGCATATATGTTGGGGATGCTCCCCCCTAACATGAGGATGAGGTAATGGATGATACAAAGGAGCATCCTACAGTAGTACAAATACCCCACATGCTACTCAGGAAAAATACAAGAGTATAACTAGAGGTGGCAGATGAGCTATGTCATGTCATGACTAGTCACAGAGTGGTACCTATACCTTCTAGAGACATATTAAGGGTAGATGATCTCTCTACTACATGGAGGAATTTTCCATGTGATGTGATGATGTTGATGCTTCATATTGTTGGTGCCATCAACCTCATCGATACATTGAGGGCTAGTGTTCATGATCCCACTACATCTAGCTCATAAGAAGAGCCATCCACATCCTCTACTCCATCACATGGTCCTCCTCCTCCTCCTTTTGATTCTCCTCCACATGAGTTGGTTGCAACATCTACCAATCGTCCATCCATGTTTGATCCTCCTCCTCCTCATGTTTCCCTTCCACATGTGTCTAAACCTATATCCATCTCAGATCCACCTTCTCACCCTCCTCCCCCTCTTCCTTTGCTTGTGTCACCATCCGTCGATCATTTTCTTTCTCCTATTCTACATGTGTCATCATCCACCGATCCCCCTCTTCCTCCTCTTCCTCCACATGTGTCACAATATTTTGATGCTTTGGACACTATGATCACATTGGGTATCGTTGATGCACATCTTCATGATATTGATGTAGAGACACTTGATAGTGCAATTATGCCACCATTTGTTTATGAGATAGTTGTTCTTGATAGAGGCTGTACCTCTAGTAGCCGAGACACTGATGTACCTGGCTTTAGTGGTGGACCTATCTAGTAGTGGTACTAATTGAAATTTATATTGATTGTTTTATATTTGACTCAAGATCTATATATGACATATTTATTGCAAATTTTATTGAGATGTATGTTTGACATGTATATTCATACATATATCACTCATGTATATTATGTTTTTCATATAATGTTGTGGTGGTTGTTGTTGTTTTTTTCATTTATAAAATATAATATGTGTATGCTAATGACAAACATTGTTAATGATTTTTTTGTTTTTAAGTGGAATTTGATATGTATCACTCATTTAAATTTATAGTTGCCATATAATGTTTAACTTTAATTTTATGGAAGCATTTAATTTGGATTGTAATTGCAAAAAAATGTAACCATTAATACCATATAATGTTTAACTTTTGTTCAAGGTGAATTGTTTGTTCTCCAACAAGATACAATATGTTGATTAAACGTGTTTAGAAGAAAAAATACTTAAATATGATGAGTGAAATGATTGTGATTTGAATATTTATGTATTTTTAATATATTATAATAATAATATTATAACGTAAAGGAGCACCCAAGCTAGGGTTTCATCTACTTGCATGCCCCCCCAACTGCGATGTCAGACCTTCCTCTGATCATATATGAACTCCACTGTAGCCGCATATACCGTCATACCTATCTTCGTAGAATGAGCTCAGCAAAGGGGGGGGG
The DNA here is from genome assembly GCA_009831015.1 of Picea engelmannii. Classification (NCBI taxonomy): domain Eukaryota; kingdom Viridiplantae; phylum Streptophyta; class Pinopsida; order Pinales; family Pinaceae; genus Picea; species Picea engelmannii. The sequence continues at coordinate 48,252 of ML818561.1, read as the reverse complement.
ATGAAAACACCCTTTTATAGAAACGTCATGACCAATGAAATGGGTGAACACATAGCCTGACAAACAACCTTCGAACCACCACTGCACCTCATAGACCACCTGCTACAAGAGGAACAAAGCTCCAGGAGAAGCACATAAATGGAAGCTGAATCGTCGCATCTAAAGGTATCTTGGAACTGGGAACCAGGAGGCTGTATCCCTCAAGCACCAACAACACCAAAATATGTGATAAAATCAACCAGGGTAGGAGAACACACCCAATTAATGAGGGATCATGCCTTGATAAAAAAAAATTCTAGGGATTCGACCATCTGAAAGAGACCTCACAAAATGGATTAAACACTGGTGGAACCCGAAAGGTGATTATGAGATGTAGCTAAGCTCAAAGGGATTCTTTACAATCATTTTCTATAGTCTGGAGGAAAAATACAGAGTATTTGAAAATGGTCCTTACTTATACAACTCGGTCAGGTTGTATCTAAGGTTTTGGACATACCATTTCTGCCCATAAAAGGAAGACTTTGCTTGTGCCCTAGTTTGGATTCGCCTATACTCTCTTCCTCAGGAATTTCAGCTTGAAGAAATCCTAATGGGTATTGGAAACACACTAGGAAGGTATGTAAAATCCTCAGAAGCTACAAAGCAGAGAAAATACACTTCCTATGCATGGATATGTGTTTATATGAACATATTAAAATCCCTACCAGGTTCTATAACCATAGAATATCAAGATGAATAATGGAATCAAACCATAGATTATGAACACATTCCCTTCAAATACTGGAAATGTCATGAGCATGGGAATATATTCATAGTTTTCCCCCTCAACAAACCTACCCAACCAACAACATAGGAGAAATAGAAAGACAGATTTACTCAAGTGCAAGGATGCAAAAAACAACCTCCAAAAAAAACCATATAGGCGGGAAGTAGGAAGATCCCCACCAACAATTCCTTCGAAGCACTCAACAATCTTCGGGAAGAAGAGGAAGTTGAAAACCCCTACATAACATCAGATCCATGCAAGGGAAAAGGAAAATCAAAACAAACCCTAGATCCAATCTTAGAGAAAATCTCCAACTAGGATCCCCAAGCTCAACTAATACTAGGCAAAGACCCAGAAGAAGACGATGGAGACACCATAATGCAGATCGATGAAAGGGAACTCAAGGGGAACTCGAGGACATCAACCTAGAAAAACTAGAGGAAGCCCTCAATAGGAAGGAATTACAATCCATTCCATTGGAGCAACTCAGAAAGGTGCACAAATTTTTCATTGATTCCACAATGAGACCCACCTCCTGCTTAGGCATACACCTGGAGCCGGATCCAGATCCTAAGCAGAACCATAAGGAGGGTAAGCGACGTGGACACAAAAAATCACATCAATTAATCAAATAGGTAGGCAACTTTATGATTAACTCAGTAAAAATGAAATGCCTCACTGAAGGATTTTTCTCCCCCCCCCTCACAATTAATCACGATGAAGATCATAACATGGAATATCAGAGGCCTCAATGGAATATCTAAACAAAGGATTCTTTGAAACTGTGTCAAATTGAAGACCCGAACATCCTATTACTCCATAAGACCAAATGTGTAGGCGATATGGCAGAAGAAATATTCAAAAGACGCTGGAGGCACTGTAATTTCACTTACACAGACTCCAAAGGGGTGGCAGGGGGTTTAGCTATCCTCTAGAACCCTGCCACATCCTAGAACTAGAATTTTCAATGACAGGTATGATCACAACACATTACCGAGCTACAGGTTTAAGAAAATCAGGATTCATCACCAATGCTTATGGTCCTCATCTCACTCAAGATAAATATTACTTCTTGGATAGCTTATATTATATAAACACACTAAGAGGACAATAACGATGGATATTGGGTGGGAATTTCAACATTATCCTCACCTTAGAGGAAAAAAGTGGCAGCCTGAAATTTTTGGACCAAGACAACACCAAATTCAACCACCTCATAGATAGTCTCAATCTAATCGACATTGAAACTAGAAATGGCTCATTCACCTGGAACAACAAGCGAGCAGGGGTTAAAAACATTTCCAATAGACTGGATCACTTTCTAATTTCATAAAACCTAATACTTGAAGGCCCACTTATTGAAGCCAACATCCTTCCAAGACCAGGCTCATATCATTGGCCACTCTAGTTGCGGATAGATACAATAGCCACTTTAAAATATAAACCATTTCGCTTTGAGAAATTTTGGCTAGCTCACCCAGACTTCATGGAGCTTTCCCACACTTGGTGGGCCCAAGAATAAATTGAGCATGGCACCAGGATGTATAGATTCCATCAACGCCTAAAAAAATTCAAGCAACATCTTTGGGATTGGAACAAGAATGTTTTTGGCAATATCTTCCTAGCACATAAATCCCTTAAAAATGGCTTGAGGACATTCAACAAGAGTCCGTTATCTCTGGATATTCATACACCTTTCTATAGGAGGAAACAAACCTGAAGAAATAACTTGCATATCGTCACAAGCAGGAGGAGATCCTTTGGAAGAAAAAATCCCAAGTACAGTGGTTAAAGGAAGGGGAAAAAAATACCAAAATTTTCCACCGTTCCATGATACACAGACGCTACATCAATCGTATTACAAAACTAGAGGACTCACAAGGCAACATACTTCTGGACCATGCAGACATTGAAGAAGAGTTAGTTACCTACTACAAATATCTACTCTCATAACCCCCAGTTGATAGAACACCTGCCATCCGCAAGATCACACAACATATTCCTGCCCTAATCACCCCAGAGAATAATATAGCTTTAATGAGACTGATCTCGTAGGAAGAAGTTGATCAGTATATCAAGGACATGCCTCCTGGAAATCCCTGAGGGTGAATGATTTCACTACCAATTTCTTCCACCACTGTTGGCTGATGATTATAGAATAGGTTTGGCAACTTGTGGAGGAATCCCAAACTTTTGGACAGGTGGTTTCGGTCCTTAATGCCACTTTCCTCACCCTGATCCAAAAAGAGGAGCGCGTCACCAATCCAAATAAATTTTGGCCGATAACGCTTTGCAATGTCATATACAAGATCATCACAAAGGTAATTTCCCTCAAGCTCAAACCCATCCTTCCTTTCATCATCTCCAAGGAATAGTAAGAATATGTAGAGGGATGACACATCATGGAAAATGTCATCTTGGTTTACAAAGTGATTCACTCACTCAAGACCACATGAACCCCAGGTATGCTTATAAAAATTGATTTTTCTAAGGCTTTTGATAAACTTAGCTGGAAGTATATGCATTCTCTTCTCTCAACCTTTGGGTTCATTGAATAATGGATATCTTGGATCATGAAACTCACCTCTTTATCTTTCTTCTCCATACTAGTAAATGGCATCCCCTCAAGGAATTTTTCCCCCTCTCGAGGCATTCGTCAAGGGGAACCACTCTCCCCTTTCCTCTTTTTCATTATGGCCGAAGGGTTAGGACGTTATTTATCAACCTCGATTTCGAATGGTACATTACAAGGGCTCCCAATCCATGGAATCCAGCCTACAACCAAGGAATTTGTCCAGCTCCGAACCGTCCTCAAAGACTTTAGTGACACCTCTGGCACCACTTTCAATCTAGATAAATCTCAACTTTTCTTTTTCAACACTCCCCTAGCAATTCAACAACACATCTCCTGCCTCCTAGGCATCCCACGTTGCTCCCTTTCATCCAATTATCTGGGTTTACCCCTAACATACTCAACTGCTTCAAATATTTCCTAGAATTCCCTTATCCTCTCAATCTCCAATCACCTCAGTTTCTAGACATTCAGGTCCCTAAACCTCTCTACAAGACTCATCCTCTTAAAGGCAGTGCTTCAAGCTATTCTGACCTATATGTTCTCAGTTCTCGCAGCACCACGAATGGTCATTAATAGCATAATAAAACTTCAACAAAATTTCCTTTGGAACGATCACAAACAAGGGGAAAAATGGGCCTTAGTCAGCTGGGAAAAATATGCAAACCTACCTCCCTGGGAGGATTGGGTCTGTGCGACCCAGGAAAGATCAACAATGTCATGGGAGAAAAAATATGGTGGCACTGGTTAAAGTATCTAGAAGAGCTTAGGGCACGAATTTGGAAGCAAAAATATACCCCCCAACTACAAAAAGAACAACTCATAAGGCTTGAAGAATATATCCTGGGCTTTAACATTTGGAATGCGGCTTGGCAAAACCGCCCACTCATTCAAAAACATGTTTTTTGGGAAGTTTGTAATGGTCATTCCGCCTAATTTTGGATAGATTCTTGGAAACAACAACCTCCTTTACAAACACTGGAGAACCTACGTCCTTACCAAAACTACCTACCAGAGTTGAGGCGCCTCAAAGTAGCATACCTCTGGCTTAATATCCCACATCATCCCCCTTGGTGTAGTTGGAAAATGCTCTCTCAGGATCTCAACTTACCGGAAAATTTTGAAATGCAACCTTGGCAAGAAACATTCGGAAACATGAAGATCCGAATTAGCGAAAAAAAGGACATTCTTCATTGGGGGTACTCCCCTGCGGGTACGTTCACAGTTAAGGAATCATATCAACTTTAGGAGACCTTTCACTAGCGGATGAAAGATCACATCTGGCACACAATATGTAAAACAAAAATCTGGCCAAAGGTTTCCACCTTTCTTTGGCTCTTGGTCCAGAATCGACTCCTAACTTGGGATAACCAGTGAAAGCAAGGCTTCATTGGACCCTCAATTTGTCACTTATGCCAACAACAACAAGAAAAAATGGATCATATCTATAATCAATTCCCCCCAAAAAATATGATTTGGGATCAAGCTGTGATTATCATGAGGCAAACCAAAAGAGATATAACAAGTGTCATCAATACTATTAGAAATCGGGGCTCGAGATATTTTAAAATCCCACTCCTAAACATAATCTGAAAACTCTTGTAAGGTTTCATAGTTTGGCAGCTCTGTAAAGAAAGAAATCGATGCATCTTCCACTCCCATATCTCCACTCCCTCCACAACCTGTACCCATATAATGGGAAGAATTTGGGAAACTATTAAAATTCAATCCTGGACCCCATACAACATTCCCAATGAACCACCAGAATCCATCATCTTCTCCTCCTGGAAGATGATAACACCCAAGGCCTCTCTCTCTTTCTCTGCTCCCCCAATCCCTGTTTCTCATAGCCCCTCCAACTGGAGCTATCCTCCCCTAGGCTTCTGGAAGTTGAACTTTAATGGAGCCTCTGAAGGAAATCCTGGACTAGTAGGTTTTGGCACAGTTATAAGAGATAACACATGGAAAATTAGGCACCTCAGAGCAGGTTTTCTGGGGCATGACATGAAAAAATCAGTATAAATTTGGGGCTCATCAGGGGAGTTCAAATAGCCTCAGATCTCAACCTACAACCCCTAATCATTGAAGGAGATTCAAAATTAATTATATCGCTTGTAACCAAAATCATCAATGGCACGGATCCAGAGAAAATCACTCCCATCCGACGCCTCTTAGGCTGTCTCTCTCTTCTACAAGCTTTCTTACATCCTACCCTCACTCTCGTCACTTCACACATAAGACATGAGGCAAAAAAAGTAGATGAAAAACTAGCTAATGAGGGAGTTACTACCCAAGCATAAATCCTTATTCTCAATCCCCAAAATCACTCAGATTCATAACTGTTAAAACAATGACAAGATATATCTCTTCAAGATTGCCTCCCCCCGGATGGGGTGACACCTGGCGATTGTATGTCACATGGCGCATTGGAAACAAGGGCAGTTAAAGCCCCTCACCACCACCATCCTCCTCAAATCACTCAAAATTATTATCATTTACTACGACTAGAGCTTAGTGCGTCGGGACAATTCAACATCTCTAATGTTGCTTCAAGTTTGGCCATCTGGTACTAGTACGATGCATCCTTCCCGCAACACTCTAGCATTCATGGCTTCCTCATCCATAATCACACAGGTATTTCCCCAATGTTTCCCTTATCTCCAGATTTCGTCCTTAGTTTCTCATTCTCCCCTGATTGTTAAGATTTGGGTACCCCAGGCCTTTGTAATTTTCCTTCTGTCCATCCCAAGCATTTTTGGCCTTTCCATTGTGAATTCTTCCCACCACGAGATCAGCTTTGTCATGCCTCGTGAGAGAGGAAAATACAAACGTGGGCTAACCTACTACAGTCAAGTAGGCAGGCACCGACGCACTAGACCAACCTCTCTCTCTCTCTCTCTCCCATTCCAGAAAGTAGCTCAACCTGCTCTCCCCACTCTGATCAAAACTGGGGCATGGATTCCCATGTAGAGCTTCACTCACCTAACCTAGAGAAAACCTATGGAGGATGCATAGTGGAGCAGAAGATTCCTCCTAACTTGTAGGATACTTCCGGTGAATAGATGACACAAACACACATTAGAATCCCCTTGAATTCCCCGAAGCTAGTCTTGATAGGCTGTCTGGTAGAAGAGGAATTTCCTCCTCTGATGCTGGATTGCTGCAAGAATTCCATCGACCCCAACGCTGAAGACCCAGGGATAAAATGGGGTGAATTATGGAATGAGGAGGAAAACCACGACCCACCCAGTAGGGAAATACAAACAAAGTGCCAATGCTACTGGCTCTGGACAACCACAAACCACCCAGATCATGCAGGCTCATGGAGGATCATTTGGCCCTCATTTTCGAGATGAGAAGAGATTTTGCCGAGCAACTACACAACCATAGAATCCTCAACAAACACATGAATATTCTGTTTAATTCCTTGTTAAGCGAGCCTGTGAAGAGCCACTGCCCGACATGCTGCCAACCATACGCCTTCACAGTTCGCCAAGAAGGATGCCCAGGTTCGCCTCATGTCTATCTTCTTTACTGTTATTTTTCTGGTCTTAGAAACAATGTTTTTTGCTGCCATTAGACTCTGGTTCACTAGCTGGTCCTTGAACAATGTTGACCACCTGTTCTGGTTTCCATGCATGTGGCAGAACAAGTGGCAAACTATTATGGTTTCAGACATGTGTCGCTTTCTAGTTTTTGCACAAATCCAACCACCTATTTTGGTTTCCATACATGTGACATAATAGGTGGAAAGTCTTGATGTACTCTTAGATATGTGTCGCTTTCTGATAGCGTAAGGTAATACAATCTTTTTTATTTACATAAAAAAAAAAAATATATTATAACATAATTATTCAGTAATAGTAATGTTATTTTTTTATTTTTTTATTATTTAAAGATTACAAGACAAAGTTATAATACAATTTTTTACTAAAATAACAATGATTATATTTTATTAATATTTATTTTTTCCAAAGATTTTATTACTTTATATTATCCAATTATTATAATATATGAAATTTATTCAATTAAATTTAAAATAATAAATATAGAGAATAATAATACATTTTAATTTATACACTTTCAATGAAATGGTTTCACAATGTTTTACTCTAATACAAACTTTATGAATATTTTATTAAAAAATAATATCACCCAACATGTTATAATTAGTATTTTAAGAATTAGTAAAATTGACAAATGATTCTATACTTTTAGATAAATATGGATCATTAAAATTTTCCTTAATTCTGACTACGCTCTAGAAAAAGACTCTTTTAGAATTTCCATGTCCTTCTTATATTGACACTTATTCAAGGAGAATAATAAAATAATTATTAATATAAGTTTATTTGATTATAAACTAAAGGATGGAGTGGAATAGGTGAAGGTTGTGATAGTTGCACTAGTTAAGGTGGGGAATTCCATCAAAGTTGGTAATTCCAAGTACCCCACAAGTATTGTAGATGTTGCACGAATTTATTTTGTTGGAATTGCCCTTAGAAGTTCCATCAAAGTAAGTATATATTTATTTGAATTTTGATTTTTTCAAACAATACAAATTTTGAGGTTTGAATATTTTTTAATATATTCATTTTTATTTAAATAGAATATAATTTAAAATAAACCTTTACTATTGTACACCACCAACTTTGTGATATATCAATTAAGGCTTAGTAATTCAAAGGTTAGCATAAACATATTTTAATACAATACAACATAAATATGCTATAATAAACAATAAATATGACAATGAAAATATATCAAAACCAAATCTTATGCTTGCACATCTATTTAATGTATTTTCAATATGGTGGTTGTAAATGGTTAACTTTTCATATCCAACATAATTATAAAATGAAGGAAAAAAACCATAGTTGTCCATTATAGATACCCATAATAAAATGACACATCCACAATATAAATGTCCAAACAAATCATTTACATGAAATCAATCTTCATTGCCATCACCCTGATTATCTTCCTCGTTTGACATTGTAGCATCTTTTTTCTCAAAAATATGTTTAGATCTCGGATCATGTCTCAGTATGAACAACCAATCCCCATCCAACACATTTGGGTAAACAAACACTTGGTTGCAATGCCTTGGGAAAACATAAGGCTCCTTAATTTCAACCCATATTTTTTTAGAGTCAATACATATTATCTCACTATCATGATCTTCCTTTACATTTCTCTGGTTGAAGGTATCCCACCACTTGCAACAAAAAATGACACATTGAAATGATGAGAAGTCCACTTGCATGATCTCTTGTATCTTTCCAATGTAACATAACTTCCCCTCTATCAGGTTTTCATCACGATGGCTAGCATGACTAGATTGGTCGAACTTGACTTCCACTCCACAATCTTGTGTGATGTGGCCTTTATCAACATACTCTATGCGAAAATGATGTCCATATTCTTACATAGATGGGAAGAAACACACCTATAAAAATGTGAACAAAGGGTGGTGTCATATGTCTAATAACCAAAGCATTAATTAAAACATAATACATGTTACGATTCAAATGTGCAATGTCATAAATATAATATGGTACTTAGAGAGGTTATTACAGAGTTGCTACACCCAATCCCTATGTTTAGTGCATCCATATATTCTAAATGTGGGTTATGACCAAACACCACATATTTCTCTTGTATCTAGTCAACCACCCAACTATTGGGACATATTTTAGGCATATTTTCTTTTAAATGATCAGGATAAGGCATGCTTCTACCATTCAACCATCTAAATCTTTTCCTATCACTGCCCCATTTCCTTCTTTTCTCTTCATATATCATGACCCATGGTCGCATGGCCTTTGCATTGTAAAGAACAAATTTATTGATGACATCCATTTCAAAATTCGTTGATATATACAAAAATTCAAAATGAATAGCATGAGATCAAATATATATTATCAACTTAAAGAGCTAATTTATTGATGGCATCAAAATTTCTAAATTCATTGATGTATAAAAGAATTCAAAACAAATAACATGGTATGAAATATATATTATCAGCTTCAATATAAACAATTTCTCTGTACTAAATTGACAAAATAGAATTGACTTACTCTTTATCAAGAGCCCTTTTCCATTCATATGGAGTATCTCCCCTTCCCTTTTGTCCTCATCCTGATGGTCATCCAAAATGGTTTCCCCTATTGTGTCGTCAATTTGCTTGATGTACTCACTAGCATAATAAAACGACTCGTATACTATGCATCCCTCTTACATATAGCCCTCTGGTTTCTCCATTTGTCAAACAAACCCCTTCAATTTTAACATGTACCTTTCTAAGAAGAACATCCAACAACATGAGAGAACCCCAACTCATTCAACCTCACTAGGTAAGTGAATTAGAAGATTGACTTGCAAGTCCATAAAAATTGTGGGAAGTTCCTTATCAAACATACAAACAATCTCAGCTATCTCTCAGTGCCACCGTGGAATGTTATCCATATGAATCTCCCTTGAT
>ML818561.1:22029-38330 GCA_009831015.1 Picea engelmannii | reverse complement strand
CTTAACAATCAGGGGAGAATGAGAAACTAAGGACGAAATCTGGAGATAAGGGAAACATTGGGGAAATACCTGTGTGATTATGGATGAGGAAGCCATGAATGCTAGAGTGTTGCGGGAAGGATGCATCGTACTAGTACCAGATGGCCAAACTTGAAGCAACATTAGAGATGTTGAATTGTCCCGACGCACTAAGCTCTAGTCGTAGTAAATGATAATAATTTTGAGTGATTTGAGGAGGATGGTGGTGGTGAGGGGCTTTAACTGCCCTTGTTTCCAATGCGCCATGTGACATACAATCGCCAGGTGTCACCCCATCCGGGGGGAGGCAATCTTGAAGAGATATATCTTGTCATTGTTTTAACAGTTATGAATCTGAGTGATTTTGGGGATTGAGAATAAGGATTTATGCTTGGGTAGTAACTCCCTCATTAGCTAGTTTTTCATCTACTTTTTTTGCCTCATGTCTTATGTGTGAAGTGACGAGAGTGAGGGTAGGATGTAAGAAAGCTTGTAGAAGAGAGAGACAGCCTAAGAGGCGTCGGATGGGAGTGATTTTCTCTGGATCCGTGCCATTGATGATTTTGGTTACAAGCGATATAATTAATTTTGAATCTCCTTCAATGATTAGGGGTTGTAGGTTGAGATCTGAGGCTATTTGAACTCCCCTGATGAGCCCCAAATTTATACTGATTTTTTCATGTCATGCCCCAGAAAACCTGCTCTGAGGTGCCTAATTTTCCATGTGTTATCTCTTATAACTGTGCCAAAACCTACTAGTCCAGGATTTCCTTCAGAGGCTCCATTAAAGTTCAACTTCCAGAAGCCTAGGGGAGGATAGCTCCAGTTGGAGGGGCTATGAGAAACAGGGATTGGGGGAGCAGAGAAAGAGAGAGAGGCCTTGGGTGTTATCATCTTCCAGGAGGAGAAGATGATGGATTCTGGTGGTTCATTGGGAATGTTGTATGGGGTCCAGGATTGAATTTTAATAGTTTCCCAAATTCTTCCCATTATATGGGTACAGGTTGTGGAGGGAGTGGAGATATGGGAGTGGAAGATGCATCGATTTCTTTCTTTACAGAGCTGCCAAACTATGAAACCTTACAAGAGTTTTCAGATTATGTTTAGGAGTGGGATTTTAAAATATCTCGAGCCCCGATTTCTAATAGTATTGATGACACTTGTTATATCTCTTTTGGTTTGCCTCATGATAATCACAGCTTGATCCCAAATCATATTTTTTGGGGGGAATTGATTATAGATATGATCCATTTTTTCTTGTTGTTGTTGGCATAAGTGACAAATTGAGGGTCCAATGAAGCCTTGCTTTCACTGGTTATCCCAAGTTAGGAGTCGATTCTGGACCAAGAGCCAAAGAAAGGTGGAAACCTTTGGCCAGATTTTTGTTTTACATATTGTGTGCCAGATGTGATCTTTCATCCGCTAGTGAAAGGTCTCCTAAAGTTGATATGATTCCTTAACTGTGAACGTACCCGCAGGGGAGTACCCCCAATGAAGAATGTCCTTTTTTTCGCTAATTCGGATCTTCATGTTTCCGAATGTTTCTTGCCAAGGTTGCATTTCAAAATTTTCCGGTAAGTTGAGATCCTGAGAGAGCATTTTCCAACTACACCAAGGGGGATGATGTGGGATATTAAGCCAGAGGTATGCTACTTTGAGGCGCCTCAACTCTGGTAGGTAGTTTTGGTAAGGACGTAGGTTCTCCAGTGTTTGTAAAGGAGGTTGTTGTTTCCAAGAATCTATCCAAAATTAGGCGGAATGACCATTACAAACTTCCCAAAAAACATGTTTTTGAATGAGTGGGCGGTTTTGCCAAGCCGCATTCCAAATGTTAAAGCCCAGGATATATTCTTCAAGCCTTATGAGTTGTTCTTTTTGTAGTTGGGGGGTATATTTTTGCTTCCAAATTCGTGCCCTAAGCTCTTCTAGATACTTTAACCAGTGCCACCATATTTTTTCTCCCATGACATTGTTGATCTTTCCTGGGTCGCACAGACCCAATCCTCCCAGGGAGGTAGGTTTGCATATTTTTCCCAGCTGACTAAGGCCCATTTTTCCCCTTGTTTGTGATCGTTCCAAAGGAAATTTTGTTGAAGTTTTATTATGCTATTAATGACCATTCGTGGTGCTGCGAGAACTGAGAACATATAGGTCAGAATAGCTTGAAGCACTGCCTTTAAGAGGATGAGTCTTGTAGAGAGGTTTAGGGACCTGAATGTCTAGAAACTGAGGTGATTGGAGATTGAGAGGATAAGGGAATTCTAGGAAATATTTGAAGCAGTTGAGTATGTTAGGGGTAAACCCAGATAATTGGATGAAAGGGAGCAACGTGGGATGCCTAGGAGGCAGGAGATGTGTTGTTGAATTGCTAGGGGAGTGTTGAAAAAGAAAAGTTGAGATTTATCTAGATTGAAAGTGGTGCCAGAGGTGTCACTAAAGTCTTTGAGGACGGTTCGGAGCTGGACAAATTCCTTGGTTGTAGGCTGGATTCCATGGATTGGGAGCCCTTGTAATGTACCATTCGAAATCGAGGTTGATAAATAACGTCCTAACCCTTCGGCCATAATGAAAAAGAGGAAAGGGGAGAGTGGTTCCCCTTGACGAATGCCTCGAGAGGGGGAAAAATTCCTTGAGGGGATGCCATTTACTAGTATGGAGAAGAAAGATAAAGAGGTGAGTTTCATGATCCAAGATATCCATTATTCAATGAACCCAAAGGTTGAGAGAAGAGAATGCATATACTTCCAGCTAAGTTTATCAAAAGCCTTAGAAAAATCAATTTTTATAAGCATACCTGGGGTTCATGTGGTCTTGAGTGAGTGAATCACTTTGTAAACCAAGATGACATTTTCCATGATGTGTCATCCCTCTACATATTCTTACTATTCCTTGGAGATGATGAAAGGAAGGATGGGTTTGAGCTTGAGGGAAATTACCTTTGTGATGATCTTGTATATGACATTGCAAAGCGTTATCGGCCAAAATTTATTTGGATTGGTGACGCGCTCCTCTTTTTGGATCAGGGTGAGGAAAGTGGCATTAAGGACCGAAACCACCTGTCCAAAAGTTTGGGATTCCTCCACAAGTTGCCAAACCTATTCTATAATCATCAGCCAACAGTGGTGGAAGAAATTGGTAGTGAAATCATTCACCCTCAGGGATTTCCAGGAGGCATGTCCTTGATATACTGATCAACTTCTTCCTACGAGATCAGTCTCATTAAAGCTATATTATTCTCTGGGGTGATTAGGGCAGGAATATGTTGTGTGATCTTGCGGATGGCAGGTGTTCTATCAACTGGGGGTTATGAGAGTAGATATTTGTAGTAGGTAACTAACTCTTCTTCAATGTCTGCATGGTCCAGAAGTATGTTGCCTTGTGAGTCCTCTAGTTTTGTAATACGATTGATGTAGCGTCTGTGTATCATGGAACGGTGGAAAATTTTGGTATTTTTTTCCCCTTCCTTTAACCACTGTACTTGGGATTTTTTCTTCCAAAGGATCTCCTCCTGCTTGTGACGATATGCAAGTTATTTCTTCAGGTTTGTTTCCTCCTATAGAAAGGTGTATGAATATCCAGAGATAACGGACTCTTGTTGAATGTCCTCAAGCCATTTTTAAGGGATTTATGTGCTAGGAAGATATTGCCAAAAACATTCTTGTTCCAATCCCAAAGATGTTGCTTGAATTTTTTTAGGCGTTGATGGAATCTATACATCCTGGTGCCATGCTCAATTTATTCTTGGGCCCACCAAGTGTGGGAAAGCTCCATGAAGTCTGGGTGAGCTAGCCAAAATTTCTCAAAGCGAAATGGTTTATATTTTAAAGTGGCTATTGTATCTATCCGCAACTAGAGTGGCCAATGATATGAGCCTGGTCTTGGAAGGATGTTGGCTTCAATAAGTGGGCCTTCAAGTATTAGGTTTTATGAAATTAGAAAGTGATCCAGTCTATTGGAAATGTTTTTAACCCCTGCTCGCTTGTTGTTCCAGGTGAATGAGCCATTTCTAGTTTCAATGTCGATTAGATTGAGACTATCTATGAGGTGGTTGAATTTGGTGTTGTCTTGGTCCAAAAATTTCAGGCTGCCACTTTTTTCCTCTAAGGTGAGGATAATGTTGAAATTCCCACCCAATATCCATCGTTATTGTCCTCTTAGTGTGTTTATATAATATAAGCTATCCAAGAAGTAATATTTATCTTGAGTGAGATGAGGACCATAAGCATTGGTGATGAATCCTGATTTTCTTAAACCTGTAGCTCGGTAATGTGTTGTGATCATACCTGTCATTGAAAATTCTAGTTCTAGGATGTGGCAGGGTTCTAGAGGATAGCTAAACCCCCTGCCACCCCTTTGGAGTCTGTGTAAGTGAAATTACAGTGCCTCCAGCGTCTTTTGAATATTTCTTCTGCCATATCGCCTACACATTTGGTCTTATGGAGTAATAGGATGTTCGGGTCTTCAATTTGACACAGTTTCAAAGAATCCTTTGTTTAGATATTCCATTGAGGCCTCTGATATTCCATGTTATGATCTTCATCGTGATTAATTGTGAGGGGGGGGGAGAAAAATCCTTCAGTGAGGCATTTCATTTTTACTGAGTTAATCATAAAGTTGCCTACCTATTTGATTAATTGATGTGATTTTTTGTGTCCACGTCGCTTACCCTCCTTATGGTTCTGCTTAGGATCTGGATCCGGCTCCAGGTGTATGCCTAAGCAGGAGGTGGGTCTCATTGTGGAATCAATGAAAAATTTGTGCACCTTTCTGAGTTGCTCCAATGGAATGGATTGTAATTCCTTCCTATTGAGGGCTTCCTCTAGTTTTTCTAGGTTGATGTCCTCGAGTTCCCCTTGAGTTCCCTTTCATCGATCTGCATTATGGTGTCTCCATCGTCTTCTTCTGGGTCTTTGCCTAGTATTAGTTGAGCTTGGGGATCCTAGTTGGAGATTTTCTCTAAGATTGGATCTAGGGTTTGTTTTGATTTTCCTTTTCCCTTGCATGGATCTGATGTTATGTAGGGGTTTTCAACTTCCTCTTCTTCCCGAAGATTGTTGAGTGCTTCGAAGGAATTGTTGGTGGGGATCTTCCTACTTCCCGCCTATATGGTTTTTTTTGGAGGTTGTTTTTTGCATCCTTGCACTTGAGTAAATCTGTCTTTCTATTTCTCCTATGTTGTTGGTTGGGTAGGTTTGTTGAGGGGGAAAACTATGAATATATTCCCATGCTCATGACATTTCCAGTATTTGAAGGGAATGTGTTCATAATCTATGGTTTGATTCCATTATTCATCTTGATATTCTATGGTTATAGAACCTGGTAGGGATTTTAATATGTTCATATAAACACATATCCATGCATAGGAAGTGTATTTTCTCTGCTTTGTAGCTTCTGAGGATTTTACATACCTTCCTAGTGTGTTTCCAATACCCATTAGGATTTCTTCAAGCTGAAATTCCTGAGGAAGAGAGTATAGGCGAATCCAAACTAGGGCACAAGCAAAGTCTTCCTTTTATGGGCAGAAATGGTATGTCCAAAACCTTAGATACAACCTGACCGAGTTGTATAAGTAAGGACCATTTTCAAATACTCTGTATTTTTCCTCCAGACTATAGAAAATGATTGTAAAGAATCCCTTTGAGCTTAGCTACATCTCATAATCACCTTTCGGGTTCCACCAGTGTTTAATCCATTTTGTGAGGTCTCTTTCAGATGGTCGAATCCCTAGAATTTTTTTTTATCAAGGCATGATCCCTCATTAATTGGGTGTGTTCTCCTACCCTGGTTGATTTTATCACATATTTTGGTGTTGTTGGTGCTTGAGGGATACAGCCTCCTGGTTCCCAGTTCCAAGATACCTTTAGATGCGACGATTCAGCTTCCATTTATGTGCTTCTCCTGGAGCTTTGTTCCTCTTGTAGCAGGTGGTCTATGAGGTGCAGTGGTGGTTCGAAGGTTGTTTGTCAGGCTATGTGTTCACCCATTTCATTGGTCATGACGTTTCTATAAAAGGGTGTTTTCATCCCCCCCCCTTTGCTGAGCTCATTCTACGAAGATAGGTATGACGGTATATGCGGCTACAGTGGAGTTCATATATGATCAGAGGAAGGTCTGACATCGCAGTTGGGGGGGCATGCAAGTAGATGAAACCCTAGCTTGGGTGCTCCTTTACGTTATAATATTATTATTATAATATATTAAAAATACATAAATATTCAAATCACAATCATTTCACTCATCATATTTAAGTATTTTTTCTTCTAAACACGTTTAATCAACATATTGTATCTTGTTGGAGAACAAACAATTCACCTTGAACAAAAGTTAAACATTATATGGTATTAATGGTTACATTTTTTTGCAATTACAATCCAAATTAAATGCTTCCATAAAATTAAAGTTAAACATTATATGGCAACTATAAATTTAAATGAGTGATACATATCAAATTCCACTTAAAAACAAAAAAATCATTAACAATGTTTGTCATTAGCATACACATATTATATTTTATAAATGAAAAAAACAACAACAACCACCACAACATTATATGAAAAACATAATATACATGAGTGATATATGTATGAATATACATGTCAAACATACATCTCAATAAAATTTGCAATAAATATGTCATATATAGATCTTGAGTCAAATATAAAACAATCAATATAAATTTCAATTAGTACCACTACTAGATAGGTCCACCACTAAAGCCAGGTACATCAGTGTCTCGGCTACTAGAGGTACAGCCTCTATCAAGAACAACTATCTCATAAACAAATGGTGGCATAATTGCACTATCAAGTGTCTCTACATCAATATCATGAAGATGTGCATCAACGATACCCAATGTGATCATAGTGTCCAAAGCATCAAAATATTGTGACACATGTGGAGGAAGAGGAGGAAGAGGGGGATCGGTGGATGATGACACATGTAGAATAGGAGAAAGAAAATGATCGACGGATGGTGACACAAGCAAAGGAAGAGGGGGAGGAGGGTGAGAAGGTGGATCTGAGATGGATATAGGTTTAGACACATGTGGAAGGGAAACATGAGGAGGAGGAGGATCAAACATGGATGGACGATTGGTAGATGTTGCAACCAACTCATGTGGAGGAGAATCAAAAGGAGGAGGAGGAGGACCATGTGATGGAGTAGAGGATGTGGATGGCTCTTCTTATGAGCTAGATGTAGTGGGATCATGAACACTAGCCCTCAATGTATCGATGAGGTTGATGGCACCAACAATATGAAGCATCAACATCATCACATCACATGGAAAATTCCTCCATGTAGTAGAGAGATCATCTACCCTTAATATGTCTCTAGAAGGTATAGGTACCACTCTGTGACTAGTCATGACATGACATAGCTCATCTGCCACCTCTAGTTATACTCTTGTATTTTTCCTGAGTAGCATGTGGGGTATTTGTACTACTGTAGGATGCTCCTTTGTATCATCCATTACCTCATCCTCATGTTAGGGGGGAGCATCCCCAACATATATGCCAATATATACAAAACAATAGATAATAATTATAATATAATTGAAACAAAATGCTACAATAAATTACATGTGCATCAAATAAGACATAAAAATATGAAAAAAGATTGATCAAAACATAACTATAATATTACCTATCTTATCTGTTGGCTCCTCTATTGTAAATTGGATGTGTGGACATCCTCTCAAATATATCCCCACATATGGGTACTCTACAGTATCAAGGACATTATCATTCTCGCTAGACAATAAATCAAATATTGCCCTTCCCACCAGATTAATGAGAAACTTAGGTTGGCCCCTCTTGGGCATCAAATGCCCCCATATTTGCATACACACATCAAACATAGGCTTAGCAGGAAAGTGGGGTATTGTTGGCCAAGTGGCATGAACCCTCTCAAAAACCAGTGTATACAACTTAGACGTGAATGGGAAAAATATCATCCTAAAAAAAATAGAGCAACAATGATCTGATGCATGAAAAAACTATCTCAAAAAAACATCCACCCACCTAATCAATCGAGGCTCCCACAATAAAATATCTACATAATACAACATAAAGAAATTAATGTGTTTTCCATCAGATATATATTGTGATAGTGACGAGAGAATATAACACAAGAACCTAATGTCCTCTCTCTCAAATGCACCTATTTGCAGCTGACCACCTTTAACCTATAACTCTTAAGCCAAAGGAATATATGCACTGACATATCTATGCACATATGCTAGTTGGGTCTGTCTTGCAACACTGAGCGCTAGAGTAAGGAAATGGGACAAACACACACCCCTCCTAGACAACCCAGTGACGAAATATACATCCTCCTCCGTGGGATGATACCATATATTGAGACTGACCCTGAACCCTTGTCTTGCATGATCCCAGTGGAAGATCAATTTCTATAACAATGAAAAGTTCCCCCTAAGGGATATATCCTCCTGATAAAACTTCACAAGGCCAATATCCATCAAAAGGTCATGTGTATGCTCTGAAATAGGGTGAGGATAAGCCTCTCTATCCCTATCCCTTGCCTCCCACTCATGCACAAATGCATATGTCTCGACTTGCAATTGCCCTGCCTTCTCCTCCTCTCATTGTCGGCGTCTCTAATTCACATACAAATATTTTTAAGCACATATGAATATAAAATAAATTGAAATTATAAAACAAATACATATATAAATGACGTGTATTTGAAAAAATCCAAAATTGACTGTTTTTTTGCATTTTTTTTTTTAAATCAACCGGTGCATCACCAATAGTTCATATTCCTTGCAGTCAGTGCACTATATCAAAACAACAACACTACTAAATGGTGCATCTCATGGGAATATATGCACTTATGCAGTGCTTTTAACAACACCAGTTCATATTGTTAATCTGCAACGCTAAACTTTATAACGCAAAAATCTAGCGCCCTTATTAAACCGAAAGCATAGGTGCACCATGTCTACCATATCATCGACATGCTCTCTATCGATGACGTTGTCTTTACAATACCAGTGCATTTGGTGGAATGATGGGCATCACTAAGATAAACTTCATTATCGCAGCTGAAGTGGTGTGACGGGTTACTATTAACGCACTAGAACCATCGTAATAGTGGAGAACCAATGTTTTTTACCTTAGTTCTTTGTAAAGGATAAAGCACCAGAAACGAGGCATCTAATGAGATGCCCCACTATGAAAATTCAGGAAATATATGTCCCGATGTGTTTATATATACAATACTTGTGCATTGGATTACAATGGTTGCACCGCTACGTTAATTTTTATAGATCGTTATGTTAGCAGAAGTGTATCGGTGGTAATGTTAAATGACATCAGTGTGATTTATTCACTGTGTGTATTTTTTTATATAAAGTATGGTGGTGCATTTGAACATTGACGTGTCAGGGAGTTATGCTTCGGGTACGCACCGGTGTGGTTGGTTAAAATTGGTACACCGCTAGGTTAAATTCTCATATAACATTGAGCTAGTGGTGCAATTAATGAAGTGGAATGGGTCAGTGCAGGTAAGCCCATTGTGCACCAGTTTTGGGGAGTTTCAAAGGATGCACTGTGTTGTAAAGGATAGATCACTTGGAATGAGGCATCCAATGACACGCCTCGCTATGAAAAATTGGGAAACATATGTCTCGATGTGTTTCTATATACAATACCAGTGCGTTTATTTACAATGGTTTCACCTCTACGTTAAATTTTATAAATTGTTATGTTAGCGGTGTTGATAGTTGAGTGAAGTATAGCAGTACGTAATATTAAACAACACAGGATCGATTTATTTAGTGCATTTTTTTATGCGTTAATTTTTGGGTATGCCTCGGTGTTGTTGGTTAGAATTGGTGCACCGCTAGGTTAAATTTAATATATTTTTGAGCTAGTGGTGCAACTAATGAAGTGAAATTTGTCAATGTGGGTAGAAGCCCATTGTGCCCTGGTTTTAGGGTGTTCTAAAGGACGCACCGCTTTATTTATAATAATTCATCATGGTGCAATTGAGTGAATGGCACCTGTGCATACATTTATGTGGCACATTAGAGGCAATGTTCATTGTTTATTAAACACAATATGCCTCGCTTCGAGACGAGTCGAACCATTCAAGTGCACCACACGAAATTGAAAAAAATCACAAATTTCAAACTAAATTGTAATTTTGAATGGATGAAAATGAAAATAGGAAGGTAATAAATAATTTTCCTGGTCTCTTATGTTTTGAGGAGGCATGGTTGCACCATTGAGATGAAATGAAAATTTGTGGTAATTTCCAAAATTTGGAAATATGTGGAATACACCAATGGAGCTATTCAAGTCGGTGTAGAGCACCGGAAACATGGCATCTTAGGAAGAAAGGTGAGCATTGGTGCTTGATTGAGAGTTTGGAAGCATGGGATGCATTATAACAATGAAAATCGGTTTGTTATTTTTTTCTAAATTTACCCTACTTTGGTGCACTTTTGGACATTTAGGCACACCAAGGTGTAATATTCAATGAAATTGGTGTGATTTATTCGGTGCATATAATTTTATTATAAAGTATGGCGGTATGTTTAAACATTGAATCTACGGGGCGTTATGTTTTAGGTATGACCTGGTGCGATTGATTAAACTTGGTGCACCACTAGGTTAAATTTTATATATCATTGAGCTAGCAATGTGGTCAATGAAGTTTAATGTGTTGATGCAGGTATAAGCCCATTTTGCTCCAGTGTCGAGGCATTTCGAAGGATGCACCGCTTTGTTTTTTTTTGTTATTTAATGTGATGCGCTAGAATTAATTACACCAGTGTGTACATATATGGATGTATTGGTGGTATTTCTCATTGTGTATCTAAAAAAATATGCAATGCTTTGGGGTGAGATGAACCATTAAGGTGCACCACGCGAAATTGAAAAAAATGTCAAATTTCAAGCTAAATTGTAATTTTTATTGGATGAAAATGCAAATAGGAAGGTAATAAATAATTTAACTACTATGTGTTTTCCTGAGGAGGCATGGTTGCACCATTGAGAAGAAATGGAAATTTGTGGTAATATCCAAAATTTGGAAATGTGTGAAATCCAATAATGGATCTATCCAAGTCGGTGGAGAGCACTGGAAATGGGGTGTCTTAGTAAAAAAGGTGAGCATCGATGCTTGATTGAGAGTTTGAAAGCACGTGATGCACTATAACAATGAAAATTAGTTTGGTAACTTTTTTTTATTTACCCTGCCACGATGTTCCTTTAGATAGTTAGGCGCACCGATGTGTGTTGTTCAATGGCATCAGGTGATTTATTTGGTGAATGAAATTTTATTATAAAGTATGGTGGTGCTACTGGAACATGGACGCATCGAGGTGTTGTAACACCCTGTTTCCCCCAGTTTGTAAAAATAGTTGGATTGGCCAAGAACTGTGGAAAACTCATAAATGTGAATATGTGATGTAAATGGACCTTGTGGAAAAGGTCAATAAATGTGAATAACATTATGAATTTATATTGCAGGACTGCTGAGAGGGGACGTGTAGAAAAAGAGACCACGATGGCAGTGGAAGGCACCTGGAAAGGTGGTGTTAACTTCCTCCGAGAATTAATACCGTATTTGGACTCCACTGGCCCGGAGAACCAAAAGCGGCTCGCTGGCCTTGAATTAAATGTCTCGAAGGCTGGTAGGTAGATGGTTTAATGAGGGATGGGAGGTGAACCTCCCATCCGTAGAGCCATCAGGCCTGATCAGCGCGAGGGTAATCGCGCCACACGCAACCTCGCAAGAGGATAAGGCGTGGGGTAGAAACGATTGGGGGCAGACGCAAGGGGAGAACTCTGGCAATACGCAGAGTGAGTGATAGCAGAGAGGAAGGAGAGTAACCTTCACTCCTGGTCACTGGCGGACAGAGACGCAGTCTCACAGCATCGTGGTCTCAGCTCGGGGGTGGCTAGTGGTAAATCAGTTGGGAGTCGCTAAGCCTACGGTTGGGTGGAAACGAGCACCCCTCTCAGCAGTTGCATAACCCCTGGTGTTATTTCTGATAAGTGTTTTGCCTTTGGCATCTTGAAATATATGTATATGTTCATTCTGATGATTATGCCCATAAGCTGTGAAAATGTGAATGATTTCATTATAAGAATGTCTGTATGGTATTTTGATCAGTACTAGTAGTTGTATATTTGTATGGAAGGACTATGTATGGCTTATGTCCTCATGAATTGTTATTTACATGCATACTGATCTAACTCAGACTTCACATCTGGTTCTCAGGAGGATGACCTCCTTACCTACCTCAGGTAGTATCCTGAGTGAATCTCCCCATAGAGATACCCTCCATGAAAATCCCATCAAGAACCTGGAAGGAGGACATGAGGGCGCAAGGCCCTAAGAAATCCCTAATAGTAACGAATCGATGGATGAGATTTCATCAAGAAATCTGTGGTCACTCATGACCGTTAGATTTGGTAAGAGGAAGCTGGAAAGTTAAGTGCCTTCATCCTGATAGGTATTAATCGACGGACGAGGATCCATCAGGAAATCTACGGTCACACACGACCACTAGATTAGTAGGAGAAAGTAGGGCGTTAAATGCCTTACCACTTTATTTTCTTGTATCTTCGTGGGTAGCGAAGAAATTAGGACCGTGGATCCCCAACGTCCATGAGAGTATCTGGGCCGTGGATCTTTCCACATTTAGGAAGTCGTGGGAGAGCCCACAAGTTAGGAATCTGTCTGAGCCGTCAGATTTCGGTTGAAAAACCCGACAGCCGTTGGATCTGTCAGAAGATACCTGAGGGTTAACACCCCAGTGGATCGGGACTTTCCAATGTGGAAACCCCAAAATAGATTTGAGTCGTTCGATTGACGGAGGCCACGTGTCGCGAGATCTCCCATTTCAGGAAATCGGGAATCGCGGAATCGGGATTCCTGTTCACAAGATTTTGTGATTTTCCAATGTGGAAACCCCGGGATAGATTTGAGCCGTCCGATTGACGGAGGCCACGTGTTGCGAGATCTCCCATTTTGGGAAATCAGGAATCGCAGAATCGGGATTCCTATTGACAAGAGTTTGGGATTTTCCAATTTGGAAACCCCGGGATAGATTTGAGCCATCCGATTGACGGAGGCCATGTGTCGCGAGATCTCCCATTTCGGGAAATCAGGAATCGCGAGATCGGGAGTCCTGGCGACAAGGGATCGGGACTTTCCTGGGTGGAAATCCTGGAGTAGTTGTGGACCGTCCGATTTAAGGAGGTGACGTGTCGAGAGATTACCCGTTTCGGGAAATTGGGGATCGGGGATTCGAGAATTCCGTTGACAAAAACCCAGGCTCTTGCCTTGACAAATCCCGACCCATAATGACGAGACGATAGTAGGTGGCTAAGTCCCGATGGACGGACGAGATTCCTTCGGGAGATCTCAAGGTTTGTAACGACCGTGGTATCAGAGCATGGTTACAACACTCGACCTGATTGGGCTCATGCATGAGTTGCATATAAGCTCCATTTGAAGCACTCCTATGAGGAGTAACCCCCTAACTTAACTCTCTTGTCCAGGATTAAAAACTTGGAAACAAGAACTCGACTGTGTATGCATGTGAAAGAGTTATAAATTCATGTGAAAATTATAAAATGTATTTAACTCTTGACTAATAACCATCGTTTGTCTTTTCACCCAAGTGGACGATCAGCCGCGGGAATTTACAGACGCAGAGAATGGTGACACCCCAAGAGATGGGAGAAGGCTCCTGTAATAGAGATGAAGAGTCTGACGAAAGAAGAGCAATGGGAACCCCTCCAAATCTAGTCGAGACTGTGAGGAGTCTTATGGTTGAATTGCAAAGTTGCAAGGCCGACAATGAAAGGATGATGAAAGAACAAGAAAATCAAACCGAAATTAATGCAGTTTTACTGCAGAGCTTATCCGACCTATAGCGACAAATGCAGCATGAACCCGAGATGAAGAAATGTGGTCGTATCAGTGGCCATACTGAGAGGAGCACCTCAAGAAAGGTCCACCCCAGAGGTAAAGGACCAGTGCCGGACGATTCCACTGAGAAGGGAGTTGGCGATTCAGAAGGCTCTTCCAGCAGTAGGACCAGTTCCTATTCTCGAAGAAAATAGAAGAAACAAAAGACTTCCAAGGGTCATAAATTTGAAGAATTCAGAAAGGCCAAACCTCCCTCCTTAGACGGTGAGATAAAGAAGGGAGAGGAAGCCGAGGCTTGGCTACTTGGACTGAAGAAATATTTCAGAGTCCATGATTTTTCAGAGAATTTGAACGCCCGAGTGGCCACTTTCAATCTGAATGGAAAGGCTTCCATCTGGTGGGAGGATCTTAAGAATATGAAAGGGGTCTGCGAGGAGGACCTTTCGTGGAAACAGTTTGAAAAGTACTTCCGGAAGAAGTATTTGTCGGAAAGGTATTTCGACGAGAAGGCTAAAGAGTTTTATGAACTCAAACTGGGACAACTCACTATAGAGGAATATGTCAACAAATTCCTCAACTTATTGAGATATGTACCCTACATCAAAGCAGAGAAGGTGAAGGCGCAACACTTCATCAGTGGGCTACCCAAGGAATACCGGAACCGAATCGAATTCGACGAGCCAAATACCTTAGAAGACACTATTCGAAAAGCAACATATTTTCATTAACAATATGGACATCGGGCAGAGTCTCGTGGAGACTGGAAACAGAAGAGTGGTTCGAGATTTCAGAAAAAGGGGACCAAACCCTCAGGATTTAAGAACTACAAGAAGAACCCCAGAATGAACTTTCCAGCTCGGAGTGTACTCCAGCAGAACTTTCCCTCGGTGGACAGAAGTAAAACTTCTAGACCTATACCAGTGAAGACTAATAACCCAAAGAAAGAACCTCTAAAATGTTGGGGTTGCGGAGAAGAGCATCTCCTGAGAGACTGTCCACGCTGACAACAGAATAGTCGAAAATTTTATAACATTCAGGAAGCTCCCATAGTCAATGATGTGGCAAGGAGTGTGCCGCAGATTTATACAGCCTTGGATAATAACCAAGCTGACCACCAAGCTTCAGTGGTGGAAATATAAGGTATGATTTTCAACCATCTGGTGTCTGTTTTGATTGACCCTGGTTCAAATTTGAGTTATATAGCCCCTAAAGTTGTTGATAAGTGTAAGCTACATCCATGAAAGAAAACTAAGCCATGGTTGGTACAGTTAGCCACTGGCACCAAAAGAAAGGTAGTAGAGGTCATACCAGCCTGCCAACTAAGGTTGGGTGAATTCCCCACCCAAGCAACCCTTAATGTATTACCCCTGGGATCATACGATCTGTTGATTGGTATGGACTGGTTGGCCGCCCATAAAGCCAAACTAGATTGTCACCATAAAACCTTAGAATGTGTGAGCAAAGAAGGAAAAAGGATAACCCTTCAAGGGATCCGAAAACCGGTCTCGGTGAGGAAAATATCAGCCCTGCAAATGAGAAAGTATTGCCGAAAGGGATGTCCCTATATGCAATATAGGTGTTGAAAACAATCAAAGGCGCTAAACCAAGACCTGATGATCACCCTATCCTGAGAGAATACAGAGATGTGTTTCCAGAAGAGGTACCGGGTCTGCCTCCGAGAAGAGACATTGACTTCTCGATAGAGCTCATACCAGGAGCGATGCCGGTGTCTAGGACACTCTACCAGATGAGCACACCTGAGTTAGTGGAACTCAAATTACAATTGAAAGAAATGATGGATAAGGGTTATATTCGACCCAGCGTGTCCCCATGGGGAGCACTATTCATGTTTGTGAAAAAGAAGGATGGCACCCTTAGACCGTGTATAGATTATAGACAACTCAATAAAGTAACCATAAAGAACAAGTATCCCTTGCCCAGGATCGATGATCTATTCGATCATATGGGGGGTGCGTCTATTTTCTCAAAGATTGACTTGAGGTCAGGATACCATCAAGTCCAAATCAAGGGTGAAGACATCCATAAAACCGCTTTCCGGACATGGTATGGTCACTATGAGTTTGTGGTAGTACCATTTGGGTTAACCAATGCCCCTACCACTTTCATTTGCTTAATGAACAATGTACTCAGTAAATTTTTAGATAAATTTGTACTATTTTTCATTGATGACATATTAATCTACTCTAAGAATAGAGAAGAACATGAAGGGCATCTTAGACTTGTGCTGCAAGTGCTAAGAGAGCATCATCTCTATGCTAAATTCAGCAAATGTGACTTCTTTCAGAAGCAAATACATTACTTGGGACATGTTCTGTCCGAGGAAGGGGTAGCAGTAGATCCTGACAAGATCA
>ML818560.1:191103-244172 GCA_009831015.1 Picea engelmannii | reverse complement strand
AATTTTTTTAATTTTTTATCAAATTTAATATTTTTTAAACTTTTTTAATAAACAATATATATATATTTTTTTAACTTTTCTAAAGTTTTTCGGCCATAATTTTTTTTTTACCCTTTTTTTATTATTTTTTTCTCTTTTTAGCTTAGTTTATATACATTTTTAATTTTTTGTTTTTTTTTCCTCTTTAGTTTTAAAGTTTTTGTTTGATTTTTTTTTTATTATATAAATTTGCTTTTAATTTTTTTACTTTTTTTTTAATTTCAATTATTTTATTTTTCTTAGTTTTTTTTTTAGTTTTTAATTTATAAAAAAAAAATTATATGTTTTGCTAAATATTAAAAAATAGTGTTATTTGACTACAATGATTTTCTATGTATTGAAGTAAAGTTAAAAAAATGTGTTAAAATGATATTTTCCGCTATATTTAAAACGTATGGAACCATAAATTAATTGAGACGAAAAATCTTAATTTAAAAAAAATAAATGGTAAAAAATATTTTTAAGATTGAAAGAACCATGGAAAATTAACTAAAAACACAGTTGAATAATAAAAAAAAAAAATTGAAAATAGATGAAAAACAAGCATTTAAAAAAATAATGTGGAAACATTATGGATCATAAAATTTAAAATATCAAAAAAACACCTAAAAAGAGAGGGGGGGTGCTACTAGTAGCACCATTTTAAAAAATGGGGTAAAATTTGTGACCCCCAAAAAAACGATAACTCTGTAGAGTGCTCGTTAAGTTGGTAACTATGTTCAAACTGCCAGACTTCCATACCAAGAGACATTAAATAGGTCTTCATTCTGATTTTCAAAAAAGAAAAAAAAAATGTTCCATTGAATAATGGAGGTTTGGTTGAATAAGAAGAGGAATCTTGACTCGCCATACCTTTTGTCTGATATTCCTTCCGGTTTTTAGGTTGTTACTGAAGGGACCTTAATCTAATACCAATTGTTATAACTTGCAACAATACTGAGAGGGGGGGGGGTGAACCAGTATTGTATCAAATTTCTCAAATTTCTTTCCTTTCAGAAATTTAAAGTTTTTTATAAGTTCTTACTTAATCAACAATACATATAGAAATAAAAAAAACACAACACGGAAAGCACATTACACCGAGATTTTTATGTGGAAACCCAATACAGAGGAAAACCACAGACCATATTTCTTTATGTTCTTCTTCAAGCACCAACTTGCAATTTATAATTATTCATCTTGACATGCACCCACCTATCGTAGACAATGAGGAAACCAATCCTCTCAAGAACCAACCTATCACAGAAAATGAGGACACTAATCCTCTCAGGAACCAACCTATCGCAGATAATGAGAACACCAATCCTCTCAGGAACCAACCTGTTAAAAAATATGAGGACACCAATCCTTAGTGGGCTTCAACTCACCCTAGAACCACCTTGTTACCATGTATTCAGTTTAAAAAACAAATCTTACAGAACTGGACCTTTCTCTTCAATTCAAAAACAATTTGATATGTCTCCAATTCAGTTTTGTTGAACAATTATATGACCTTTTTCTTCCCTTCTCATATGCACATCAATCGAATAGAGCACATCCCTATTTATAACGTTCTTGCTTGATTTCCTCTTCCTGTATGTGGATGCGTAACTGTTATACTGTGGACATACCTTGACCAGATCAAAGTTCTATTGGTTACACTTCTGTCTAAATACAATATTTGGACACATGACAATTATATTATGGACATATGTTGACCAGATCAAAGTCCTGTTGGTTACATTTTTGTCTATATAAAGTATGTGGACTCATGATGGTTATATTCTAGACAAATCTTGACCAGATCAAGGTCTAGTTAGTTATATGTGGACATACATTTTTCTAAATTAAGAAAATTTCTTATCCAGTTACAGTTGGACATTCTTTGACTAAATAAAAAGGACCAAGTCTTCCTACGAATGAGCTCCAACTCATCTCTAGCAACAAATCCTAGTCTTATCAGAGCATCGCCTCAAGAATGACGCAACAATTCACATTCTGGTCTACAAAGCACCTACTGTGCAAATAGAATAAGAGCACAAGACTCAAGTCACAAGTCTTCATCCTGTCACACATTCCCTATAGTGCACTCACCTAGTTGCCCCACTAGAATATTAGCGATCCGTGGAGACTTGCTCACTTGACTACCGAAATTTTGTTTGTTCCATCGCATTCCTCTCCATCGCTTGTCACATGGGATTCGTCTCGTCACACTCCATTATTCCATTCGTCACACTGGCTCAAGGTGCCCTACATATTTTCTTTTGCGCAACTTCCATGCATTCCATCGCACCAATTTCGTCTCATCACACTCCACTGCACCGTTTGTCTCACTAGTTCAAAGAACCCTGCATATTTTCTTCTGCACCATTGATCCTTTCATCCTTTGATCCTTTTGTGCACTTATGTTTTCATTCTTTCAAGACTTTCTATATCTTTTTTTTCGCTATAATTGACCATATCCATGATCATTTTGACATCAATGACAACATATGCACAACAAACCCTCCAACATTTCCCAAATATTTGACCTTCCATCAATACATATTGTCTCTTTTTATTATTATTAGTCTCTTTTAGTTGTATATATTTTGTAGAAACTACATATCTCCACATACTTCATAAATATTGGGCTAGCCTCATCCAATATCCATAGTTGTAACATGGTCCAACATAATCCAATTGAGCTCTAATCCTTGAAGGCTTTTGCTCATGAAATAAATAGGTTCTTCATTACCTTCAACTTCTCACTACTTTAACACAATTGTATTAGAATGATCGAAAGTGAATATGTAAAGAAGAAAATCGAGGTTGAAACCATAATTGTGCAAAACCAAAGCATTAGATATGGAAGTTTTGATTTTTTCAAATGATTCCTTTTCTTCCTTATTCCATTTGAATTTAGAATCCTTGTTAATCATTTTTTGCAGAGGTTTGAAAATTTATACAAATCCAGGGATAAATTTTGGCATGAAATAATCTTCCTAAAGAAACATTGCATGGATTTTTTTATTTTACAGTAATCGTAATTGTTACCCCCCATGCTATGGGTAACTAAGGAGATGATGTCTCGAGGCCTGCAGGTAGTAGAAATGGAGTGTCGAGAGCTCAATGCCTAGCATAGCCTACAGAGCCCCTCTACTTTACCACTAAGTAGCATCCACTACATTGGCTTGGATCCAAGAAGACAACAAGTCTCGCTCCATGAGGTAAAAAGTTTGGTATCGTGTTAAGTGTCATTTTAATATTTGAAGCATTTAAACATGTTTCAAAGATTCCTTTCTTGATTATGGAACGTTTTCTTGGAAATTATATCTTTTTCATAGTTTCACCTTGGTGAGTGACATGGTTTCCTAGTAAGTAGGTCACCCTTAGTAAAAGGATTTCTACTAGGTGGTTCAGGTTGAAGGATCATCGTACCATTACCATTCATGCTTACCACTTTCCACACTTCTTCCCCTTTGTTTCCTCATCTTTTAGGTTTCTGGGTTCATTGACCCAATAAGGGACTGTACCTCATATCATGGGAAGAAGGGGCTAAAGGCCTAGAGGTGTTGTAGTTGGAAACATTTAAAATCCAATTGTATCCTTCCATATGGTTGCCCTGAGGTCCTGAGAACAATGAAATGATTCTCCATAAAAATCAGGGACCTTTTAAAATATATAATTAATAAATGTCCTACCTGTTGGGGAAATACATTTTGCAATGTCTCTTACTTTCCATTGCTTATGGAACTCTTTATGTTTCTAAATTCAAGTGGCACTGCGGTAATCCTATTGGTTGTGGAGCTTGATTATCTTCCTAATTCATATGCAGGTCAAAGAAACTGCAGGATACACAATTCATGGCCCCACTAACCATGAGGGGGCCAAAAGTTTTGTTTTTTTGCAATTCAAATATTATAATGTCATAGTCAATATGGACCATTCATTATAAAGTTGCAGGTCTGATGGTATAAGTTATGTTAAGGTTTTTTTCCCTAGAAGGCAACCCTCTTTTATGAGGGAATTGTATTTTGGTTGAGCATTATGGGAATACTGAGAGGAGACTTTGAGAGAAAGAAGATGAAGTTACAACGAGTGTGTTCTAGGTTGTATCTGTTCATTTTGTTGGATAATAAAAAGGAAGGACTTGGAAATTTCTTTGGTGGATGTAGCCCACATGGGGTGAACCACATATATCTATGTCTCTATTGTATTTTGTATCTTCTGTGTTTTATTTCTGCATTTGTTTTATTTTTTTGCTCTGTTATCCTATTTTTCTAACACTGGTATCAAAGCCTAAGGTAACTTGTAGGAAAAGAGGGTTCCTGATTTGTGTGGGAGCAATGGAGGAAGATGGAACGTTCAAGGTCGAGAAATTTAACGGCCAAAACTACCAGATATGGAAGATTATTTATATCAAAAGGATCTATTCCTACCATTGGGTGGAATAGAAAAGAAGATGACAACTATGAAGGACGAAGAATGGGAGGTTATTGACATAAAGACACTAGGAATGATTAGGTTGTGTCTGGTAGCATCGATGGCTTTCAATATTTCAAAAGAAAATACAACAAAGGATCTGATGGAGGCATTGGCTAAACTATATGAAAAACCCTCGGCCTCAAATAAGGTATTTCTAATGAAGATATTATTTAATATGAATATGTCACAAGGTGGGTTTGTTTCTGATCATTTAAATGAATTTAATACGGTCACTAATCAACTAAGTTATGTAAAAGTGGAATTTGGTGATGATTTTAGGGCTCTTCTAATATTGTGCTCATTGCTAGAAATATGGAATGGCTTGGTAATGGTTGTAAGTAATTCTGTCTCTAGTTCAAACACTCTGAAATTTGATGGTGTTTTTGGTGTTATCCTTAGTGAGGAAATGAGATGGAAAAGCACATGTGAGACATCAGGTAATGCATTGACTCTAGAGAACATGGGAAGGAAAAAGGATAGAGGAAATGGCTCAGGAAACCGCAGTAATTCTAGGAAGGGAAAATACAAAACCAGACTAGGAAAGATAGAGTGTTGGAATTGTGGGAAGAAAGTACATATGAAGAAAGACTACAGAGCTCCAAAGAAAAAAAGAGATGGAAAACAGGAGAAAAATCGGGAAGCAAATGTAACATGTGTTGTGTTACAAGATGCTTTGATTATTTATTTAGATAATATTATTGAATCTTGGGTAATAGATTCAGGGGCTTCATTTCATGCCACACCCCATAGGAAATATTTTCAATATTATGTTCAAGGTGATTTTGGATAGGTTTATTTGGGTGATAATGAACCATGTCATATTGTTGGAATGGGTAAGGTAAAAATAAAGAAAAAGAATGGAAACCAATGGCTACTGAAAGAGGTGAGACATATACCATATCTAAGAAGAAATCTAATTTCAATAGGGAATTTGGCAAGTGAAGACTGTATATCTATATTTACAGATAAGGCATGGAAGGTCACTAAAGGATCATTGGAACTGGAAAATGGGGAGAAGATAGGTACATTGTATTTGTGTATTGTTAATGTTGACTCTTCTATATCTTTATCTTCTACATAAGTGGATACAACACCATGGCATCATATGATTGGACACATGAGTGAGAAGGGGATGCAAATATTTCACAAAAGTAATTTGTTGCCATATCTTAAAAAAGTTGATTTGGATTTTTGTGAGCACTGTGTTTATGGAAAATAGAAGAGATTCAAATTTCATAGAGTCGGAAAAGAAAAGAAGAGTGAAAAGTTGGAGCTTGTGCATACAGATGTATGGGGACCATCTCAGGTATCATCTCTTGGTGGATCTTGTTATTATGTTACTTTTATTGATAATGCAACTAGAAAAACTTGGGTTTATCGCTTTCGACAAAAACCTGATGTTTTTGACACTTAAGAAATGGAAAGCTTTGGTTGAGAATGAGACACTAAAAAATTTGAAGTGTCTTAGATTAGACAATGGAGGTGAATATTGCAACAATGATTTTGATTATTATTGTTCATACCATGGGATTCTTAGAGAGAATATAGTTCCAAGAACACCACAATAAAATGGTGTGTCATAAAGGATGAACAGGACAATCATGGAACGTGCAAGGAGTATGAGATTGCATGTTGGGGTTCCCTTATAGTTCTGGGAAGATGCCATAGATACTCTTTTTTATTTAATAAACAGAGGACCTTCAATCTCTTTGGATGGTGACATTCCATAGGAGGCATGGATAGGTAAAAAGGTAAACTATTCATTTCTGAAGACTTTCGGTTGTGAATCATTTTCCCATATTGATAAAGAAAATAGAACAAAGCTTGAAGCAAAATCCAAGAAGTGTACCTTTATTGGATACGGTGTTAATGATTTTGGTTATCGTTTATGGGATTATGAAAATAAAAAAAATAATTAGGATTATAGATGCCATATTCAATAAGGAGGTCATGTACAAAGATCTGTTGCAGGGAAAGAAACAGGAAAAAGAAAAACCAAAATACACGGTGCTTGATGAAATCAAAGAAAATGAAATTCCAAAGGTGCCAGAAAATAAAAATGTACAACAACAGGAGAAACATGTACCTCAAACTCATGCAAGTGTTGCTAGAAGATATACCAGGTTAAGTATACCCCCTAAACGATACTCTCCTTCATTGTATTATTTATTGTTGACTGATTCTAGTGAACTAAAAAGTTATGAAGAGTCGATGCAGGTAGACACTAAAAACAAGTGGGAGTAAGGCATGAATGAGGAAATGGATTCCTTGGTAAATAACCAGACTTGGGACTTGGTTCAGTTTCCTGTAGGAAAAAGAGCAATAAAAAATAAATGGGTTTACAGGTTGAAGAAATAAGATGGAGACAAAAAGTGGTACAAGGCTAGACTTGTTGTAAAGGGGTTTGCACAAAAGAAAGGTATATATTTTGATGAAATATTTTCTACTGTTGTTAAAATGACTTCAATTAGGACTATTTTAAGTTTTGTGGTAGTGTAATATTTGCATCTTGAACAATTAAATGTTAAAACATATTTTCTCCATTCGGATTTCGAGGAAGAGATTTATATGCAACATGCACAGGGGTATGAGGTCAAAGGAAAGACGAATTTGGTATGCAGGTTGAAGAAGAGCTTGTATGGCCTAAAGCAATCTCCAAGGAAGTGGTATTTGAAGTTTTACAAGTTTATGGTGGAACAAGGTTAAAGTAGATGTCATTCTGGTCACTGTTTTTATTTTAAAAGGATAAAAAATGGGAGCTATATTATCTTGCTATTGTATGTATATGACAAGCTTGTTGCAGGATCTAACATGAAAGATATAAATGTGCTCAAAAATAAATTAGCTAATTCATTTGTGTTGAAGGATTTGGTTGTTGCAAAGAAAATACTTGGTATGTGAATAAAAAGAGATAGGAAAAATCACAAATTGACATTGTCCCAGGGTGATTACATAGAGAAGGTGTTGGAGAGGTTTATAATGTAGAATGAAAAACTAGTTAGTACACCATTGGCCATCCATTTCAAATTAACCAAGGAAATGTGTCCCAAGACATAGGAGGAGATAGAATACATGTCGAGGTTCCCTTATTCATAAGCAATTGGTAGCTTGATGTATGCTATGGTGTGCACAAGAACAGATATTTCACATGTTGTGGGAGTTGTGAGAAAGTATATGAACAATCCATGTAAAGAACATTGGGAGGAAGTAAAGTGGATTCTCAGGTATTTTAGAGTTAATGCTACTCATGGATTATGTTTTGGAGGTTCAGACATTGTTCTATAGGGATACGTTGATTTGGATATGGCAAGTGATAAAGATAGCAGGAGGAGCACCATGAGGTATGTTTTTACTGTAGGTGGAACAACCATAAGTTGGATTTCAAAACTGCAAAAGGTTGTTTCATTTTCAACAACGGAAGTAGAGTATGTTTCTGCTATAGAGGCTAGTAAATAAATGATTTGGTTACAGAGTTTTATGGAGGAATTGGGAAATAAGTAGGAGAATAACAAGTTGTACTATGACAACGAGATTTCCATTCATATTTCAAAAAAATCAACCTTCCATTCTAAGACTAAGAATATTCAACTTAGGTACCATTTCATACAATTTGTTTTGGAAGATGGAAATTTGAAGTTGGAAAAGATACATACTAGCCAAAATCCCACAGACATGTTAACAAAGGTAGTAACTATGGAGAAATTGAGTTCCTGCTCAGTTTAAATTGGCCTTCAAGCATGAAGGTGAAGATAAAAAACATTATAGGTCTAAGGGTGGATCATAGTCTAGCAGGTATAACAACAATGGAGTTGTTGTGATTAGTCTCCAAGTGGGAGATTGTTGGTTGTGGAGACTGATTATCTTCTTAATTCATATGCAGGTCAAAGAAACTGTAGGATACACAATTCAAATATTGTAATTTCATAGTCAATATGGACCATTCATTATAAGGTTGTAGATATGACAGTAGAAGTTATGTTAGGTTTTTTTTTCCCTAGAAGGAAACCCTCTTTTATGAGGGAATTGTATTGTGGCTGAGTGTTATGGGAATATTGTATTCTAAGAGAGGAGATTGTGAGAGAAAGAAGAGGAAGTTACAATGAGTGTGTTGTAGGTCGTATCCCTTCATTTTGATGGATAATAAAAAGGAAGGACCTGGAAATTTCTTTGGTGGACGTAGCTCAGACTGGGTGAACCACATATATCTATGTCTCTATTGTATTGTGTATCTTCTATGTTTTATTTCTGCGTTTGATTTATTTTGTTGCTTTGCGATCCTGTTTTTCTAACAACTCCTTACTCTCCATTGCACATAGTACTCAATGTGCATAATAATTTAATGGCAATAAAATGGCTTGGAAAAATGTTGCATCGTGGATGAAGGGAAACACACCCCTCACAAAAGAACCCATAAATGAGACAATATGAACCCTTGTATGTCAAGAATGTGAAAAATCCAGGTCCTATCAGCTTGCCTTCTTGGTCTGTCTTTGACCAAATACAGGCTCTAAGTTTCAACTGCCAGGTAATGTATTTTCTGTTGTTTTATAACAGCAAACAGTCCAAAGATTTCTTGTTGATTTGTTACAATTATGTTCTTAATTTTGGGTGCTCTAGAATGTTGTTTTTGTCACTAGAAATTAGTACATGCATCTCAAAATAAGCATAACACATCTAAACATCATTTACTGCTAAAAATTAAACAGATCTAAGAGACTAATACATGCATTTGTAGACATAGGCATTTTTGGTCAACATGACCCTGGATAAAACCCCCTCGGGGAAAACCAGTTCGGAATATGTATGTATATATGAGGAAAGAAGAAGGTGGAATACAGTAAGTACAATATATGAAAGAACCTGAAACAATAGCAACTCCAACTGAGCTTATATACAATCTCAAAATCACCAGATGCACCCTAGAATGGTGCACCCCTCATGCAAACTTCCAGAACCACTGAATCAGCTCCAACTACCAACTGTGAGCTCAAATATGGAAACCCCTCCACAAAAATAAAGATTTGTTGAATGGCTATCCTCTGCAACCGATATCACTGCAATATGATGGCTAGAAGTCTATCTATAGCTGATGTGCCCCAATCTGGAAATGCGCCCTCCTCAGAAGTAGAACCTCTCCAGCAAATAAGCTATGGCATATGATGCAAGCCTCCCTCCATGAAAGCAAGTGCCCTAGCTCAAGTCTCCTCACAAAACTGACCTCATCTCCATCCTCCAAGAGCTCTTCTCTCAACAAGCAAATGAACAAGTGAAGAATGTTCCCTCCTTCACCCTTTGTACCCCTCTTTGACATCCATTAGGAAACCTAAAATATGAAGGGTTGAGATATCCCCATTCATAATTAAGTCACAAACCCACTTTGGGTTAAGTTTCCTAAGTCAACTTTATGTCTCTAATTCACCCCTTTGTGAATTAATAGTCATTTTAGGCCAAAATGACTAAATTTCACTTTAGACAAAGTCAAAGTGAAATTAGACAAAAGTACAAGGTACAAGGTGTAATTTCCTTCCCTCATGTGCTAAGGAGGTCACAAGCACATGGGGAACACCTCCCAAGGTACAAAACTCAACACTCCCTCTTACCAAGGAAGGTGTTCCTCACCAAGCCCATCTTGTCTCTGAAATAGACATACTTTCCCCGTGGCAGGGCCTTGGTTAGAATATCTACAACCTGGTTTTCTATAGATACATACTGCAACTGAATTGCCCCTCTCTGAACCCAGTCACGAATGAAATGGTACCTGATCTCTATGTGCTTCGACTGATCATGAAACACTGGATTCTCAGAGAGTTTTATGCAACTCTGATTATTACAATGAATGACAGTCGGTGACATCTCCTAACCAAATAAACCAACCAACATCTTGTGAAGCCAAATGGCCTCGCAACTGGCCTGACTCAAAGCCTCAGCCGAACTCAAAGAAACTGATTTCTACTTCTGGTTGAACCAGGAAACAAGTCCCGACCCCAAACTGAAGCAGCACCCTGAGGTGCTTTTCCTGTCAGCAATGCATCCTGCCCAGTCTAAATCTATGTAGCCAGTCAAACTAACTCCATATCCCCTGACATAGTCTAGGCCATAGTCCATTGTCCTAGAAACATATCTCAAGACGTGTTTTTCCCCAACCATGTACTAGATGAGTGTGTTCATGGAAAAACATATATCTGGTATAGTGTTAACCAGATACATGACCTAACCGATCAATTGCCTCTATACTGTGGCATCCACCAACTGGATATTTGAAGCAGTAAGCTTCTTCCAGTTGGTGATCATAGGTGTAGACATGGGTCTGCAGTCCTCCATCTGAAACTTACTCAAAATAGTTGTTGCATACTTCCTCTGCCCAAGAAATATGTGACCCTCCTCCTGCCATACCTCCATACCCAGAAACTAGTGCATCAATTTGATATCACTCATCTCAAACTCTGATGCAAGTCCTAGCTTGCACTCAGCTATGAGATCCTCAGCTCCATTAATGAATAAATCATCCACATACAATATGAGAATGAGTGTGTCCTCACCCCTAATGATGAAATAGAGGTTTGGATCAACATTTCTCTTCTCGAATCCCATATGAAGCAAATAAGTATCAAGACACATATAGTTCCTTCCTCAAAAGACACACGCGAGTCTCCCTATCACTCACCTCAAAACCCTGTGGCTGCTCTATGTACACCTCCTCCTCAATAAATCCATTCAGAAATGTGGTTTTCACATCCATCTAGTGAATGCACCAATCCATCTCTGTTGTTATGGAAATGATAGTCCTGATAGAAATGTATCTCACAACTAGTGCGAAAGTCTCATCATAGTCGACTCCCTCAATATGTGAGAAGCCTCATGCCACAAAGTAGGACTTGTGATTCTCAATGTTTCCATATGCAGCCATATTGCTCTTGTACAACCACCTGGAAGTCACAACTGACTTCCCCATTGGCCTTGGAACCACATCCCAGACATCATTGCGCACAATGGATTCATACTCCTCAACCATGGCCTCTCTCCAGACCTGATGGTCAACTGCCTACACAAAATTCTGTGGCTTAGTATCCATGATACTCATCACAAGTGCTAAGTATGCTCCAAATATGACTGGTGGCCTGATCTCTTTGATCTGGCTCTTAGGATCCCCTACATTCTCCTTGGCCTCCTTCAAGGTCACCTGAAACCATCTAGGTCTCCTCTTCCCTGAAGTGGTCAATGGAGAAGTAAGGTCACTCTACCCAAGAGTGACTTCCACAGGACTTATCTCAACACTCTGAGATCCTAAAGTATGTTCTCCCTCTGAAGTCTGTGCCCCATCTGACTGAAACTTCTCTGAATGTGACCTTGAAGTTGTGCATGGTGACCCTATCACCCCTGATACTGGTGTACTCCAAATATGAGGTTGTTCTCCCTCTGAGACTGCAACTGGTAACTCTACATCATCCTCAACTCCAACTCTCGACTCAAGAGATCTGGAAAAATCCCTACCCTCCTCAAATCTGACATCTCTTCTCACCACCACTCTCCTAAGTGGCAGAATGTAGATGCGATAGGCCTTTGACACCTCTGAGTATCTGTTATAACCGTAATTTGCACCAGACATGCTTACCTGGCATCAGGCCATCTCAGATTCCTTCTTTGCCAAAACACTACTGAACAACTCTTCTTAAAAAACCCTTTACAAAGTCCCACGCGCCCTGCTCCATTACTGCACGCGTGTACATGCTAGCTGACCCAAGACAACCCGTGTGTACCTACAAAAGCACGAAAAAAGGAAATTTTTTGACGGAACACACAGATTTGGGTAAGTTAACTAAAACTTTTGGCCATGCATGGCCGGTCATTTGACCAAATACCTAGCTCCTTCTAACCTATAAAAGAAGGGTTAGGGGTCCCATTTGAAAGGAGGAGAATCATAGTAAAGAAACTATACCCGATTAAGCATTCCCTTTGTCCCAACCTTTAGCCATCCTTGTCCAAAGAGAAGTATAGAGAAAAGCAGTTGGAAGACAGTGGAAGAAGATCCCATGACCAGGATCGAGGAGCAGTGGCTGACTTTATCATTGTAAGGTATCATTGTGAAGTTAATAAAAGAATTGCTTTTCCCGTCCCACCATATGAGATTGTCATTATTGGAATATTGATTGTATGATTGATTAAATCTCTAACCTATTAGTTCATAGATCAAATGCATGTGGAGTTCTTTGTTTGTCTTTAGTGAATGCAGGTCAACATTGGGAGGAGAGTTGCAGTCAAAGAATGACCAAGTGTGAAAAGGGATCAACATCAAAACACAAAAAAAAAGGTACGTCAACTTAATCTCTTGAGCCTTGTATTTACATGAGTAATGGGGTTTAGGCATGGGATGATGGTAAAAAGTAAGAATCTTTAGGTCATTTTTGCATGCATGATAAAACCCTTAGTGCTAGTCCGTAGGAGGGATTTCCCACCCACAACAGAATTGGCGACCATACTGGGGATCTCTAGGGTTTCTGGGAATGTTTTTTCTTGGGTATTTTTAAGAACTGGTTATATTTCTTGTTTTTAAAGTTTCTGCAAAATTCCTAGCTAATAGAGATTCTGGTCTTCCATACCAGTTATCTCTATTTCTTGGCATGATTGCATCTTTTTTCGAGACCCACAGATGTACACGTGGCCTGTATAAGGTTTGTACGTGTGTACTCATGCCCTATCTTCACACAACCCACGTATACATGCTAGCTGAGGAAGTGTCAGTCGCGTGTATGATTCCAGAAAATTTCTTTTAGAGAGGCATTCATCCTCTCCCCTATCAGAAATAATCCTTCTCAGGGGTTTTCTGGAACTCCTTCTAGTCTTTGTTGTTTGCAGTCTATAGCTTAGATTTCGCCTTAGATTGGTTTGTTCTATGAAGTTTTCCTTGAATTGTTTTTTTTTTTTGTTAAATTAAGTGTCTGAGTCTTCAAGAGATCCTAGTTCTCAGTACTAGTAGTCTTTGCCTGGGTTGGCTTTCTTGGCCTTTCATTTGTCTTAGATTTTCAAAGATACACGTGGCTTGTATAAGGCTAGCATGCGTGTACACGTGCCCTGACTTTACACAGCTCGTGTGCACACGCTTGCTGTTGAACTGTCAACAACGTGCCTGTGGAGAAATTTTTTGTTTAAAGTGAGACAGGCATCCTTTCCTTTGACAAGAGTTATACCTCTCAGGTTTTTGGGTCTCTATCATAGCGGTCAGTAACTTAGGTTTGATCACAGCAATAGCTTTCTTTTTCATTAAGAAGTTTTCCTCAAAAAAAAATTTTAGGGTTTTTAGACAAGTGTGAGAGTCCAGTTTTAATTTGCTTGCGTGTTATTTTTAAAGTGACTCTTTGTGATCTGTGCTTAGGCTAGAAGTTTTCTTTGTTTTTACTTGTTGATATTTTTCCTTTTTCTTTGTGAACATTCAAAAAAAAAAAAAAACTTTTATTTCTTTGTTTGGTTAAATAGTGTTGGTTTGCATTGGTAACCAGGAAAAGTCTTTTCTTTCATAAGTTCTTGACGGTTTACTTAGATCATAAGTAGCTCGTAGTCATGTGAAATCCTGCATTGAGTTTGTTGTTCGAAGATCTTAGAAAAATTTTTAGTTTGAAAAGTTGTTTAAGATTTGATTCAAGAAGATGTTATTTTGTTTCCATCTTTCTGTTTATTTTTATTTCATCTTTCAAACATCACTAGTTTCACTTTCATATCCTTTCACTTAAGACGAGCCATAAAAATTAACGCTAAATCTAAAATTCATTAGACTTTTTATGTTTGTAGGGTCAACCAACTAGTTTAGGGTTAGGGCCTTGAATTAGGTTGGAGAGGAAACTCTTCAAGGACATTAAATCAAACATTGGAGTCTGAGTTAGGAAGTGTCAAAGTCCAGTATCATGAAAGTTATCCGGGAGCACCCTCTAACACAGGGGATAAACACGAGGTCACGTGCAGAAAGGTAGTGGAGATAACCCCTACAAAGCTGGACCAATCATAGTGGAGAACACATATAGAGGGCTTGCCTTGGGATTCCGTCGAATGCATTTTCCACGGAGCTTCGTGGGTCTCGAATCCATTTGAGGTCCTTTGTTGTATTCCATACCACTTGCCTTCGATACCCTTGACAGGTTTCGTGCTCGATACCTTGCTCATTGTGCTCTACCCGACTTTTCACTGTACCTGCCTGGTGACTGTTCACGCGTTGGCAACCTAGTTGCCTATCTTTTTAGAGACATACACAGGTGACTGTGGGGGTATACTGCGGCACCTAGGATAGACATCGGCCCATGCTTTGTAGAGTATACCCAGAGGGTGCTTCCGTGTTCGATTTTCACTTGCACCAATAAATTTCTCTAGTGTTGGTTGTTGTAACCGTTCTTCTAACTAGTTTAGTGTTTGCTTGTTTTATCTTGGAGTGACCTTTTTAGTGTGTGTTGTTTTTTGAATGAATAGAAAGTCCTAGTGTGTCTTTGATCTTCTCACATAGTGGAGGATCATGAGTTCTGTCAGTCACGAAGGTTTCTAGGCCTATCACTGGTTACACTGGAGCCACCTCTGCCACCACTAAGGTGAAAGCTAGACCAACAAGGGTCTTTTGAAGTGACCGGGTCACAAGAAATTGTACCCGACCAACATCCAGAGGAAACGACCATTTTAGAATTTGGAGAAAAATCTATTGGCCCATCTGAAACTCCAACCATTGATCTTTTGGCACCCATCATCGTACTGATTCACCCTTACGAGTGCCAGACAGTTTCGCACGCAGTAATGGAAACAAATGTTGCCACTTCTTATGGGAATTCTTCAATTCCCACTACGGTTGTCACCACAGGTAATTTTCCACCTCCTAACCCA
This sequence comes from Picea engelmannii, assembly GCA_009831015.1. Classification (NCBI taxonomy): domain Eukaryota; kingdom Viridiplantae; phylum Streptophyta; class Pinopsida; order Pinales; family Pinaceae; genus Picea; species Picea engelmannii. The sequence goes on along the minus strand of ML818560.1, from coordinate 228,833 downwards.
CCATCACCGGTCCGAGACACCATGGTCTCGACCACCTCCACCTCAAACAGTGGTCCATTCCCTTCTATGGTGGCGACTACTGTCCCTTTCACACCGAGTGCGACAGGCCCTCCGTTCTCATACGGGATGATTAGCTCAGGTACAAGTCCTGTACTTTCCTACTCCACTTTACAGATTTTAGGTTTGGGGGCAGGGAGCTCTAACTCTCCTCTGCAAGGACACATGGGGGGCACTTCAACTCCTTTTAATGATTTCCCTTATGGGGGAGGTCATATACCTCCTTCACCCCCTTCACTCGGTGGCACCCACTAACAATCTGCTGGGCCACCCACACAACATAGTTTATTTGGAGTAGGGATTCAAGGACCGCCTTCTCATAATATGTCGATCGGTTCAACACCATTTTCTTTGTTCAGTGCATTTGGTAACAACGCTTTCTCGTCAGCTTCTTTCCTGACTGGGGGAAACCCTGGTTACAGACAACCTATTCCTATGCAGGGTACTATTCCTGCACAGGGGGGAAAACCTAGGAACTTCTTCCACATCAAGACCTTGAAATTATTGGCAGGGATTAGTTCCCTCGCCAGGAATGTCAATCTGGGGAAATTCTTTTCACAACGAATGGAGCCCCAGATAAGGTACTATGCATATGCCCATGGGATCGGCATGGGGAAACCCTTCCCAAAGTCCTCTGAATATAATGCACGCCCAACCATTTATGTCCTATTTTGGGAATCAACTGATGATGTCTCCTCACACGTAGAACCCGTACGCTGGTCATGGACATGGTTTTTACCAAAACCCAGGCCAGCAGCCGAACTTTTCCTGGCAACCTGGTGTCAGTAAAACTCTAGGTCCCTTTTTCCATGGTTATCACCAACAACCCAAACTACCTTTCCTGGCAACCTTGCATTTGCTAGACTTGACAAGGTTGTTGAATGACCCTATCTGTCATGACTCGCGTTGGCCCCCTATGTTGATGAAGTTGCATTCGGACATACCAAAGTTTGAGGCCAAGCCTAATGAAGATCCAGGAGATCATGTGACTACTTTTCACCTTTGGTGCTCATCTAATTCGTTAAAGGATGACTTCATACAGTTGCGATTGTTTCAACGTACTCTCATTAGGAGTGCCGTGAAATGGTACATTGAGCTTGACCGCTCAAGATACTCTTCCTTCGGCGAATTGGCCATGGCTTTCCTCAACCATTTCCAATTACCTGTGCGATACGATGCTGGCACAGAATTGCTGGCCAATTTCGCATAGACAAAAGCAGACCATATCTCTGATGACATCCAAGAATGGAGATGTCGGAAGAGTTTAATTAAAGTGCCAGTCCCACTAGCCTTCCTTCTTGAGTGGTTCCTTAATTCTTTGGTCCCATAGTTATCCAAAGACGTCAGGAGTGTTTTCCGAAGAAGATTCCATCATGAGAGCTCAACATCTTGAGCTCATCTACTCTCAGTCTGGTTTATTATACAATATCTTTCCAGATGCGCCACACTCAATACTTGATAAAACCAGACAGAGAGTTGGACCACATGCCGATGGTATCGTGGGTTCAGCACAAACAAAGCTCATTGAACAACTGACAAAACAATTGCAACAATTGTCAATAAAGCACACAGCGTCCAGCCAGACAATTGTTCCGGCTGCTCCCCCTACCCAAACGTTGGATGTACACAACGTGAAATCGACAAATCCAAAGGCCACCCAGCAGCCAGAAGGAAAGAAAAACCAACGAAAGAAGGGTAAGGGGGATAAGAAACCCACTAATAATGATGGTGGGGAAACACTGACAAACGAAAGGCGAGGTATCCGTGCAACCTATGCGCGAAAGACCACCCGACCCACCAATGTCCTCGGCTTGTAGAGGCCCAAAATTTTGTGACACAGCAATAGAATTCCATGTTAACCAATCCATTTCAACATGGGAAAAACCTAACCCAAGCCTCTACAAGCGCAGAAGGGGGTAGTCAAGGACCCTCTCCATCTTCGAACAATCCCACATCCACGAATGTGTATATGATGAAGGGTGATACTTTTATATTGACTAGAGTGCATGACTACAGTAAACCAAGCACTTCTGAGAAGGGAAAAGAAGTCGAACTCCCATCTCTTCCTCTCCAGATTGAGAAGACTTTGGGAAAAAAAATGGCATGCATCCCAAAAGGCACGTTCAAGAAATCTTCTCACTACCCAAATTCAAGGGCCACCCAGAACTATTCTGTGGTGGAGGATTTATCTCAAACCCCTTGTGCGATGTCTGCTTTGGAGGTCCTCCAAAGCTGCCCTTCCCAGAGAAAAGCTTTGTTAGTCACTTTAGGATCTACCGAGAATTGTAATCCGGGTACAATCATGCTGGATACAACTGACTTAAAACCTTATCTGCCTTACCACATAGCATTTCAGATAGTAGTGGCTCACCCCACAAAATATTTTACTCGGAACATTTTCCATACGGTGGTTGATGAGGGTGCCTCAACATGCGTTATGTCGTTGGCATGTTGGAAGGCCATTGGCCAGCCCGTTTTGTCTCCGTCACCTACTCTTCTCACTACTTTCGATGTTCGTTCGTTCCAACCACATGGTATCATTCCCTCTTTCCCCATGCAGTTAGGATGGAAGACCATGTGTGTCAAGGTAGAAGTAGTCGACACATCCCTCGACTATAATATTTTGTTAGGAAGGAGTTGGACTTATTCCATGCAAGCTGTGGTTGCTACAGTTTTCTGGGTATTGTTGTTTCCACACGAGGAATGGATTGTGACCATTGATCAATTGTCTTTCTCCAGACTTGAAGCTTCACTGGGGGTATCCGTGGTCCTGATGATTGATAATCCCCAATCGGGGAGTAATCAATGTAGGGGTTGGTTTGTGCCCATCTTTGATGGGTACCTTCAATTACCCGCCCCCTCAAGGTGATGTCAAGTTCATATCCGACCACCATAAGGTTGATATTTTCCAAGTTTCATCATTTCGCATGACTTACTTCAACCATCCATGGATACTTACTTCCCCATCGGCCACGATGGAAGGGACAGGGCACCCTGGCATGTCCATTCCCTTGTCCGTAGCTGAAGTAGCATACTCTTTAGTCCAACAAGGTTTGGTCGACATAGATCCAACTCCTTCACAAGAGTTAGATCTGATTCTAAAGCCTATATGGGCTCAAGTCTCTCTCACTGATACCGATTCGTTAGACTTAGTCTTGCCCTCCGATGAAGCAATAATTGAAGCAATGAATAGTCCAGACAAACCCTGGGATGATCTCCATCACAGATCATACTTACTCCTAGAGTTAAGTAGAATCGAAGCTGGAGAATTCACCTTGACTATGACTGGAGATAGGTTTTGTCCTATTAATCCCTTAGCTACACATGAGGTTTATGCCGAAGTTAATATGGAAACTATCGCTGAAACCATATCGATTAATATCTCTAGAACCCATGGCATCATGGAGAAAGTTTTCATTGGAGCTAACTGTTCCCACGGAGAGATTCAAATCTACACAGATCTATTTAAAGAATTCCGCAACGTTTTTGCCTGGTCTTACGAGGAAATGCCAGGCATCGATCCAAAAATAGTCGAACATGAAATCACAACTTATCTGGATGCCAAGCCTGTTCGACAGAAGCTTCATCCAGTTAATCCCAGGAAAGCAGCAGCCATTAAGGTTGAAGTTGAGAAACTACTAAAATATGGTTTTATCTATCCTTTCCATTTGACCCAATGGGTGTCAAATCCTGTGCCGGTCAATAAGAAATAGGGCATGATTCGTGTATGTACGGACTTCCATGATTTGAACAAGGCCTGTCCAAAAGATAATTTTCCCACACCATTCATCGACCTGATAATTGATGAATATGCAGGTTGCGAGGCCTTTTCTTTCATGGATGGTTTTTCGGGATGTAATCAAATACAAATCAAACCCGAAGACTAGCACAAAACGACATTCATTTGTCCATGGGGTACATTCACATATCGTAATATTCCCTTTGGTCTCAAAAATGATGGAGCGACCTTTCAGCAAGCCATGTCTTTTGCTTTCCATGATCTCAAGCATATAGTCGAGGCCTATTTAGATGGTTTATCATCTCGATCTCGCAAGAGAACAGATCATCCCACACACCTCCGACTTATCTTTGAGCAATGTCGCTACTTCCAGATTCGCTTGAATCCAAACAAGTACAACTTTTGCATAACATCAAGACTTTTGTTAGGTTTCATAGTGTCAACAATAGGGATCATGGTCGATCCTCTCAAGTTTGAGGCAATAGTTCAGTTGCCTCCCCCATGCACAATCTTTCAACTTCAGAGTCTCCAGGGCAAGGCGAATTTTTTAAGGCATTTTATCGCCAACTATGCCGAGATCACAAAGGGCTTTATGCACTTACTGAAGAAAGACATTCCTTTTTACTGGGATGATTCTTCTCAATGCTCCTTCGAAGCATTGAAACATGCCCTCACAACTGCCCCTCTGCTTCGGCCACCCAACTATAACAAAGATTTCTTATTATACCTGGTTGCAGTAGAGTCAACCATCAACATGGTCTTAGTTCAGGAAGATGATTTGTTCTCAGAATATGTGATCTATTACCTGAGTCGAGGCCTAGTCGGACCGGAACTCAATTATTCTCATATCGAAAAACTTGTGTTGGCAGCAGTCCATGATGTTCAACGGTTCCGTCATTATGTTCTATTTCACAAGACCACCGTCATTGTTGTTGTGAATCTGTTTCAATACGTGTTGACATGATGGGTAATAAGTGGAAATATCAATAGATGGATAGTTGTCCTCCAGGAATTTGACTTAGATTTCGTTTCAGCGAAATCCAAAAAGTCACTAGTCTTCGCAGAACTTATTTCGGAACTTCCGATTGAGTCAGGTGATGTTATGCCCAAAGAGTCGCCTATGAGAGGAGACATGCTTTTGATCGCATCTTCGTATCCCTGGTACAGAGATATACTTATCTATCTCTATAATTTGAAGTGCCCCACCTCTACTTCCCGTGATGAGCATCATCGTATACACCATCGGGCTAAGAATTATCTCATACTCGACGATACATTGTATCGAAGAGGTGTAGACTGCATCCTGTGCCGATGTCTCACTCACGAAGAAGAAGTTATCATCCTTAATGATTGCCATACCAGAGCATGTGGCGGTCATTTGTCTGGGTTGGTAACAACCCAAAATATTTTACGAGCTGGTTACTTCTGGCCGACACTAATCAAATATTATATCGAAACAGTCAAGAAGTGCCACCCGTGTTAGATCTTCTCTCGGAAGATGAGGGCACATCCCGCTCCCATGTTTCCTATCATCACAGCTGGTCCCTTCAACAAGTGGGGGATTGATTACACTACATTCAACCCTCCTTCATCTAGGGGGCACCATTATATCATTGTATCCATAGACTACTTCATGAAGTGGGTCGAAGCTATGCCAACGTTTAAAGATGATGGGGAGACTGCAGCTCTCTTTTTATTTAACCAGATAGTAGCAAGGTTTGACATCCCAAGAGAGATTGTCACTGACCATGGAAGTCACTTTCAGAACCAGATGATGACCGAGTTAACATCAAATCTTGGGTTGTGGAAAGAACATTCATCACCCCACTACCCCCAAGAAAATGTTCAGGTGGAAGCTGTAAATAAATCTCTTAAGACCATCCTAAAGCGAACGATCAACTCAGCCAAGTCAAATTGGCATTTGATGTTATACTCAGAATTATGGGCTTACCGAATGTCTATTAAGACTGCAACCGATTTCTCATCTTTTCAACTCATTTACGGCCTGGAAGCAGTCTTGCCTATAGAATGTCAGATCCCGACCCTAAAATTGGCAGTACAGTTATTGCCAGACACTTCTCCACTTGAAGAACAATTATTATACCTTGAGTGGCTCAATGAGTAACGTCGTGATGCGGCCCTGGCCAATGAGGCTTACAAACATAAAGTCAAGTGTCAGTATGATCGGTCCATTTGTCCTTGGGTTTTCTCTAAAGGTGACCTTGTCCTAGTCTATGACCAAGATAAGGACCTCGTCGGGGCAGGAAAATTCAAACCCATGTGGTTCAGACCTTTCATCATAAAAGAGGTTCTAAAAAAGGGAGCTTATCGTCTGGTTGACTTTGAGGGAAATGCTTTGGCGGAGCCTAGAAATGGGCTCTACCTCAAGAAGTATTACTCACAGGTAGGTCACCTTGGGTAATTTCTTGTACCATATGTATAGTCTTTGTACTATTACTTTCTAGTTTCTTTTAGTATTATGGATGTGTCATTTTTTATGTTATCTTTTTTCACTATGGCAGATGTCAAGTGAATTAGAGGTGTTCATTGGGTACGCATATGGTGGTAGTCGGCACACTCGGAGGCTTGCCTCCATAGCTTGGGTATTTTTTACACCTCAAGGCCAGTTATTATTGTACAGAGGTATTTTCTTAGGTGACACCACAAACAATGTCGCCGAGTACAGTGCAGTTATTGAGTTGCTTCGTGACACCCTGTCATTTGGTATCTCTCATCTCTGGGTCTATTTAGATGTTCAGTTGGTTGTGTCTAAGTTAAATAGAGTCTACTGTGTTCATGATCTGACTTTACACTGACGATTCCTTAGGGTATGTCTCTTAGAACGAAGCTTTGATTATATTACATATTTTCATGTTCCTAGGAGATTAAACCAAGTTACAGATACACTATCTAATCAAATTTTAGACTGGCATCTCACACACATATAAAAAGACATGCACATAAACATGTAAATACATTTTTAAAGGCAAATATGATCCATAAGACACAAAAAGACATAAAATCCATATATAATATCATAAGCACCAGAGTACATAGGTGGATGCAAGCACCTCAAAAAATATGACCAGTAACAAGTCATGGGGCTTATGCCCTCAAAATATATATACAAGTGGAGCTATCAAAGTCTAGACTAACTAAAGTCAGGGTTTGTGGGCCCTGTTGTAATAATCAACAATGTTTTCCAAATGTCAAAAAAGTCAGACCCACGTCCGTGGTGCCCCCACTACGTGAGGTTGCATGGATGGTGGCAGATCCTCAATCTCTGCCATAGGGATGGTGCGAGTGAGCGATGTAAAATTTCGCTCAACTCGTCTCAAAACCCTTTCAGCCTCACCGATTGGAAGCTCTATTGCTGCTGTTGGCCCCCCTGCAGTAGCGGGTGCGACACCTGGCCGAGGACGACACCTGTTCCTCACATAATCTGCAGGTCGTGAGGGTCACGCATCTGCACAAAATAGACACGTATCTGTCAAATACTCTAGTATAAAAATATGATATATACAAAAAACAACATAAAAATTATATATGTTTCAAAAAACAAAATTATGAAAACTTACCCATCTCGCCTTGCTCCTCGCCTAGAGGTACAGGGATCTCGAGATCTCTCGAGAAATCAATCCTAGCATAAGGATAATCCTCTATGGCTGGGATATTCCACGACAACCAAGCAAAGAAGTCATCATCAAAGGACTCATTGGTCCTTCCACCACCCTGTCGTGGCAGCAACACTGCCCATATGCAAACCGAAGGAAGAGAGGCCTGGTGTCCTCGTACCACCACTCAAGGACTGAAACTAGGAACTCTTTCAAAGAAGAAAGAGCATAGAATCATCCCGAACCTGAAGTTCCTCTGCATCCACAACTGGCAATCTGTCAGCTGCCTCTTCATATAATCCAATAGTGTAGTGCTCCAGTCAAATATCTGTGCATTTAAGCACTGGACTGCACAGTTCATATGTGCATGGGATGCCTGATGTAGCACCACAGAACCAGTCATCCACCCAATAAGCAACACAATCGCCTGCAGTGATAAATTGGTGATCTTACTTATTGGCACCTGCGAGCTCGATCGGTCTGTACCAGCCTCACAATAAAGTCCTATCAATTTCGATATGTTATGAGGCCTCGAAGGAAATGTCTGGAAGTTAACTAGTTCCCCTCTCCTGGAGAGGCCAGTCAAAAAGTATATGTCCTATGTAGTAGGCACCAGTGACTGCCCCTCTAACATAAAATCTTCTGCATCAGGGTGCCAATATTCAACCAAGGCATTCAGTAGCCTAGGTTGTGATCTCATGAAAGGACATAGAAAAAACTTGAGCAAACCACATTGCATTAACACTACCACAATGTTAGGGTATTCCCCAGCTAGTACGTTGATATATTCATGCTCTCATTCTCTCCATTGCACATACATCCTGCACATGGGAAAATTTTCATAGGGTTAGGCCTTACTTTTTAAACCTTTTTGCACTCATGGGAGGGTCCACGCAGGCTGTTGTGATGACAACCCCGTGTACACGCGCTCTGACATCAAACAGAGCGAGTGTACATGCGGGCTATCATAGGACAACCCACGTGGACCTAGGGCCTACCTTTTAAAGGTCGACGCCCCCCCAAGAAACCAAATTAAATGCACAAATAAAGAATTAAAAATCAAAGGGAGGTAGTTTATACTTACTTGGCCCAGACGGATGGTCGTTTCATCCACTGTAGCTCCGGAATCACCACTTTTATCAAAGGGGTTTTTTTTCTCTAGAGTCAATTTCCAAATCAGCGATGGTGATAATGAGCTGCCAGCTTCTATTTATAGACTTTTTGGCCATTTTTTGTCATTTTTTTGGCCCCACTTATCATTTTATTTAAATTGAAAACCATCTAGAGTGATTCAGGAGTTGCTTTGGAAGGCTATGATCTGGTATTAAGACATTTTTTGGAGTTTTGGGTCACTTTTGACGGTCTGTGGGAAAAACTTCAGGGGATCAACTTGATCATATAGGTTAGGTTTCCACCCCTACTTTTATATCTCGTTGTCTTTATCCCTTTGCCATAGGATTGATCCCATCAGGTTGCGACACGAAACCATCATTGTTGCTTTAGAAGTGTCGCGATTTGGTGGTAGAGTTTATCGGAACATGGATGCCCTAGGTAGATCCTGGTTGCATTATGGTGTACACGCTGTCACTAATGACTGTAGGCTCAAGAGTCCCATTTGTTTTTCCTAATTACATGTTTGTGCCTCATTTGCATGACTCTTGACCTCACCCACGGGATTCCAAGAACATAATGGGTCTTCTTTTAAGCCCTTTTCAGACCCTCTAAACATGAAAAGATTGTCAAGCAATCTTGTGGCCTTTCACGCTCGTTAAACTAAAATTTGAAGTCACATTTATCCGGTGGTAGTTTACCCCTTTTTCGGTCCCGATGGTCAACTGTACTAACAAAGGTATACTCTAGGGAACTTCAGTTCTCTAGAAGAGTACCCTCAAGTATCATTTTAACCCTTTTTCGGGCCTGAGGGACTGAATGTACAAAAAAGGAACCCCCACGGAGTCCATAGTTAAGTTCTTTTCAGACTCCCTAAAATTGAAAAGATCGTCAAGTGACCTTATTCTTTCACACTCATTAAAAGGGTCCATAAGAACATTCCCGACGGAGTCCACAGTTAAGCTTTTTTCAGACTCCTTAAAAATGAAAAAATGGCCGAGTGATCTTGTCTTTATCACACTCGTTAAAATGGTTTTGAATAGACATCTTGTCGGTGCTAGTTTACCCCTTTTTCGAACCGACTAGACTACCTTTGAAAAAGGTACCCCATTGGAGTCTCCTTTTACATTTTTTCAGACTCTCTAAATATGAAAAATCGTCGAGCTTACCTTCTCTGGGCTCATTAAACTTACATCGAAGGACGTTATCATTGTGTGTTTTGTTAACCGCATTTGCATACCTATGTCTTTGGTCTAATGCCAGCTCCATGTTGCTCTCAACTGAACCATCTGAAGCATGCCTTATACGCAAGACTTGTAGCACTTTGCCTCTGTGTCTTGACACCTTTGGTCCCAGGAGGGATTTTTCCCGAGTGTCCTTTATTTGAACATTAGTCTTGTCCTTGCACCTCGAACTTTTATGTTTGCGACACTCATTCCTCCTTTGTAACGTAACATTCTTTTATTCTTTTTCCAAAATTATTGAAAAAGACAAAAAAAAATCAAATATACCCCAAAAATAGGAAGGGAAAAGTATTTTCTTTGTATTGGCAGCATAATGAGTCACCCTTGGATAAAGCACATCTGTTCGTTTGTTCGTCAAACTCTAATATTTAATACGACCTTAGGAAGATGTTCTCGCTACATAGAGCTATGTCCTCCTCCGTTTGGTTATTCTTCCAAACATATGGAGAGTTTGCGTTGCCTCCTGCATCATGAACTCATGTCAAATGCCATGATGCTTGAGTCTCATCAGTTGTCGTGCAATTGTTCAAGGGAAGTTTTACCAAGCCTGAGTCGACCCCTTTGCACTTTGTCCCTTGCCATCATTCTTGGCCATCCCGAAAGTCCAATCAAGTCTTTGTTTGAGATCAATGAATCCTTTAGTTTGTTCATCAAGATCCTCTAGAACATGATCGATGAGCCGTTGAAGACCTCTGGGTAGTGAAATCGTACACTCATATTACACTCCTACTGGAGTTTTGAAGATTTTGAAGTTGTTGCTCGAGCTCTGAACACCTCATCTCCAGCCATCAGGCCTTATCATCTTCTAGAAGATGGATACTCTACATGTATATCTTTTTTATTTTGAGATGTAGCTCCGCTGTGTATTGATCACGGCTACACTTTATATAGTTATATGACATGGATATAGAGTGTATTTGATTGGTAGCCATGGTTTTATTTCATCTTGAGCATGGGTATTCCCGCCTCGGTGAGACAATTATTATTTTGCAGAAGGCACCTCCCGATTTCTGGTCCCTAGGCTCACTTGTTTGGAACGTTGGTGAAGATTGTTAATGTATTTCGGCCATCATATTCTCTTCTGACCACACACATTAAGGGGCATCTGTTATAACCCTAATTTGCACCAGACATGCTTACCTGGCATCAGGCCATCTCAGATTCCTTCTTTGCCAAAACACTACTAAACAACTCTTCTTAAAAACCCCTTTTACAAAGTCCCACGCACCCTGCTCCATTATTGCACGCGTGTACACACTAGCTGACCCAAGACGGCCCGCGTGTACCTACAAAAGCACGGAAAAAGGAAATTTGTTGACAGAACACACAACTTTGGGTAAGTTAACTAAACCTTTCGTCCATGCATGGCCGACCATTCGACCAAATACCTAGCTCCTTCTAACCTATAAAAGAAGGGTTAGGGGTCCCATTTGAAAGGAGGAGAATCATAGTAAAGAAACTATACCTGATTAAGCATTCCCTTTGTCCCAACCTTTATCCATCCTTGTGAAAAGAGAAGTATAGAGAAAAGCAGTTGGAAGACAGTGGAAGAAGAGCCCAGGACCAGGATCGAGGAGCAGTGGCTGACTTTATCATTATAAGGTATCATTGTGAAGTTAATAAAAGAATTTATTTTCCCATCCCGCCATATGAGATTGTCATTATTGGAATATTGATTGTATGATTGATTAAATCTCTAACCTATTAGTTCATAGATCATCTATGCATCCCATGCATAGATGAACTGTGCAGTCCAGTGCTTAAATGCACAGATATTTGACTGGAGCACTACACTGTTGGATTGTATGAAGAGGCAGATGATAGATTTCTAGTTGCGGACGTAGAGGAACTTTGGGTTTGGGACGATTATATGATCTTTATTCTTTGAAAGATTTCCTAGTTTTAGTCCTCGAGTGGTGGTACGAGGACATCAGGCCTCTCTTCCTGTGGTTTGCAGATGGGTAGTGTTGCTTCCATGATAGGGTGGTGGAAGGACCAATGAGTCCTTTGATGATGACTTCTTTGCTTGGTTGTCGCGGAAGATCCCAGCCATAGAGGATTATCCTTATGCTGGGATTGATTTCTCGAGAGATCCTGAGATCCGTGTACCTCCAGGCGAGGAGCGAGGTGAGATGGGTAAGTTTGCATCATTTTTTTTGAAACATATATAATTTTTATGTTGTTTTTTGTATATATCATTTTTTTATACCAGAGTATTTGACAGACACGTGTCTATTGTGTGCATATGTGGGACCCTCATGACTTGCAGATTATGCGAGGAACAGGCATCGTCCTTGGCCAGGTGTCGCACCCGTTGCTGCAGGGGGACCAGCAGCAGCAGGAGAGAATCCAGCCGGTGAGGTTGAGAGGGTATTGAGACGAGTTGAGCGAAATTTTACATCGCTCACTCGCACCATCCCTATGGAAGATATTGAGGATCTGCCACCATCCATGCAGCCTCATGTAGTGGGGGTACCACGAACATGGGTTCGACTGTTTCGACATTTGGAAAATGATGTTGATTATTACAACAGGGCCCACAGGCCCTGACTTTAGTTAGTCTAGACTTTGATAGCTCCACCTGTATATATATTTTGAGGGCATAAGCCCCATGACTCGTTACTGGTCATATTTTTTGAGGCGCTTGCATCCACTTATGTACTCTGGTGCTTATGATATTATATATGGTTTTTTATGTCTTTTTGTGTCTTATGGATCATATTTGCCTTTAAAAAAGTATTTACATGTTTATGTGTATGTCTTTTTATATGTGTGTGAGATGTCAATATAAAATTTGATTAGCTAGAGTATCTGTAACTTGGTTTAATCTCCTAGGAACATGAAAATATGTAATATAATCAAAGCTTCATTCTAAGAGACATACCCTAAGGAATCGTCAGTGTAAAGTCGTATCATGAACATGGTAGACTCTATTTAACTAAGACACAACCAGATTAGTGTCTAAATAGACCCGGAGATGAGAGATACCAAATGATAGGGCGTCACGAAGAAACTCAATAACTGCACTGTACTCGTCGACATTGTTTGTGGTGTCACCTAAGCAAATACCTCTGGACGATAATAACTGGCCTTGAGGTGTAAAAATTACCCAAGCTGTGGACACAAGCCTTTGAGTGTGCTGGCTAGCACCATCTGCGTACCCAATGAACACCTATGATTCACTTGACATCTCCCACAGTGACAAAAGATAACATAAAAAATGACACGTCCATAATACTAAAAGAAACTAGAAAGCAATAGTACAAAGACTATACATATGGTACAAAAAGTTACCCAAGGTGACCTACCTATGAGTAATACTTCTTGAGGTAGAGCCCATTTCTATGCTCCACCAAATCATTTCCCTCAAAGTCAACTAGATGATAAGTGCCCTTTTTAGAACCTCTTTTATGATGAAAGGTCTGAACCACATGGGTTTGAATTTTCCTACCCCCAGGGGGTCCTTATCTTGGTCATAGACTAGGACAAGGTCGCCTTCAGAGAAAACCCAAGGACAAACAGAACGATCATACTAACACTTGAATTTATGTTTGTGAGCCTTGTTGGCTAGGGCCACATCACGACGCTGCTCAAGGTATAATAACCATTCTTCAAGTGGAGAAGTGTTTGGCAATAACTGTACTTCCAATTTTAGGGACAGGATCTGACATTCTATAGGAAAGACTGCTCCCATTTGGTAAGCCCATAATGCCGAGTATAACATCAAATTCCAATTTGACTTGGTTGAGTTGATCGTTCGCTGTAGGATGGTCTTAATAGATTTATTTACAGCTTCCACCTGACCATTTGCTTGGGGGTAGTAGGGTGACAAATTTTCTTGCCGCAACCCAAGCTTTGATGTTAACTCAGTCATCATCTGGTTCTGAAAGTGACTACCATGGTCAGTGACAATCTCTCTCGGGACGTCGAACCTTGGTACTATCTGGTTAAATAAAAAGAGAGTTGCAGTCTCCCCATCATCTTTAAACATTGGCAAAGATTCGACCCACTTCATGAAGTAGTTTATAGATACAATGATATAATGGTGGCCCCTAGCTAAAGGAGGGTTGCATGTAGTGTAATCAATCCCCCACTTGGTGAAGGGACCAACTGTGATGATAGGAAACATGGGAGCGGCATGTGCCCTCATATTCCGAGAGAAGATCTGACATAGGTGGTACTTTTTGATCGATTCGATACAATCTTTGATTAGTGTCGGCCAAAAGTAACCTGCTCATAAAATATTTTGGGTTGTTGCCAACCCAGACAAATGACTGCCACATGCTCCGGTATGGAAATCGTTAAGCATAATAACTGCTTCTTCATGGGTGAGACATCAGCGCAGGATGCAGTCTACACCTCTTCGATACAACATATCATCAAGTATGAGATAATTCTTGGCCTGATGCCGTATACGGCGACGCTCATCATGAGAAGCAAAGGTGGGGCACTTCAAAGTCTGGAGATAGATAAGTATATCTCTGTACCAGGGATCTGAAGATGTGATCAAAAACATATCTCCTCTGATAGGCAACTTTTCGGGCATAACATCACCTGACTCAAACCTAAGTTTAGAAATAAGTTCTGCGAAGACCAATGTCTTTTTGGATTTCGTTGAAAAGAAATCTAAGTCAAATTTCTAAAGGACGACTATCCATCTACTGATCTTTCCGCCTATTACTCGTCGTGCCAACACGTATTGAAATAGATTCACAATGACAATGACGGTGGTCTTGCAAAACATAACATAATGACAGAATCGTTGAACAGCATGAATTGTTGCCAACGCAAGTTTTTCGATATGAGAATAATTGAGTTCCAGTCCAACTAGGCCTCAGCTCAGGTAATAGATCACATATTCTGAGAACAAATCATCTTTCTGAACTACGACCATGCCGATGGTTGACTCTACTACAGCCAGGTATAATAAGAAATCTTTGTTATAGTTGGGTGGCCGAAGCAGATGGGTAGTTGTGAGGGCATGTTTCAGTGCTTTGAAGGAGTGTTGAGCGGCATCGTCCCAGTAAAAAGGAACATCTTTCTTTAGTAAGTGCATAAATCCCTTTGTGATCTCGTCATAGTTGGTGATGAAACGCCTTAAAAAATTCTCCTTGCCCTGGAGACTCTGAAGTTGAAGGATTGTGCATGGGGGAGGCAACTAAACTATTGCCTCAACCTTGAGAGGATCAACCATGATCCCTGTTGTTGACACTATGAAACCTAACAAACGTCCCGATGTTACGCAAAAGCTGCACTTGTTTGGATTCAAGTGAATCCGGAAGTAGCGACATCACTCAAAGATAAGTTGGAGGTGTGTGGGATGATCTATTCTCTTGTGAGATCGAGATGCTAAATCATCTAAATAGGCCTCAACTATATGCTTGAGATCATGGAAAGAAAAATACATGGCCTGCTGAAAGGTCACTCTAGCATTTTTTAAACCAAAGGGCATCTTATGATATGCGAATGTACCCCATGGACAAATGAATGTCATTTTGTGCTAGTCTTTGGGTTTGATTTGTATTTGATTATATCTCGAAAAACCGTCCATGAAAGAAAAGGCCTCACAACCTGCACATTCATCAATTATCTGGTCGATGAATGGTGTGGGAAAATTATCTTTTGGACAAGCCTTGTTCAAATCACGGAAGTTCGTACATACATGAATCATGCGTTGTTTCTTATTGACCGGCACAAGATTTGACACCCATTGGGTCAAATGGATAGGATAGATAAAATCGACTTTTAGCAGTTTCTCAACTTCAACCTTAATGGTTCTGATTTCTTGGGATTAACTAGATGAAGCTTTTGCCGAACAGGCTTGGCATCTGGATAAGTTGTGATTTTATGTTCGATTATTTTTGGATCGATGCCTGGTATTTCCTCATAAGACTAGGAAAAAACTTCGCGGAATTATTTAAATAGATATGTGTAGATTTGAATCTATTCGGGGGAACAGTCCGCTCCAATGAAAACATTCTCCACGACGCCAGGGGTTCTGGATATATTAATCGGTATGGTTTCAGTGATAGTTGCCATATTACCTTCGGCATAAACCTCATTTGTAGCTAAGCGATTAATAGGACAAGACCTATCTCCAGTCATAGTCAAGGTGAATTCTTCGGCTTCGATTCTTCTTAACTCTGGGAGGAAGTATGATCTGTGATGGAGATCGTCCCAGGTTTGTCCAGACTAGTCATTGTTTCAATTATTGCTTCGTCAAAGGGAAAGACTAAGTCTAATGAATCGGTATCAGCGAGAGAGCCTTGAGCCCAAATAGGCTCTAGAATCATATCTAACTCTTGTGTAGGAGTTGGATCTGTGTCAGCCGAAGCTTGCTGGGCTAAATAGTACGCTACTTCGGCCGCGGACAAGGGCATGGACATGCTAGGGTGCCTTGTCCCTTCCATCATGGCTGATGGGGAAGGAAGTATCCACGGATCACTGAAGTGAGTCATGCAAAACAATGAAACTTGGAAAATATCAACCTTATGTTGGTCGGATATGAACTTGACATCACCTTGAGGGGGCGGGTAATCAAAGGTACCCATCAAATATGGGCACAAACCAACCCCTACGTTGACTATGCCCAGTTGGGGATTATCAATCATCGGGACTACGGATACCCCCAATGAAGGGTCAGGTCTGGAGAAAGACAATTGATCAATGGTCACAATCCAGTCCTCCTGTGGAAACAACAAGACCCAGAAAAATATAGCTATCACTGCTTGCATGGCATAAGTCCAACTCCTTCCTAACAAAAGATTGTAGTTGAGGGATGCATCGACTACTTATACCTCGACACACACGGTCTTCCCTCCTAACTGCACGGGGAAAGAGGGAATGATACCATGTGGTCGGAACAAATGACTGTCAAAAGCAGTGAGAAGAGTAGGTGACGGAGAAAAAACAGGCTGGCCAATGGCCTTCCAACATGCCAATGACATAACGCATGTCGAGGCACCCTCATCAACCACCGTATGGAAAATGTTCCGAGTAAACGTTTTTGTGGGGTGAGACAATACTATCTGAAATGCTACATGGTAAGGCAGATGAGGTTTTAAGTCAGTTGTATCCAACATGATTGTACCCAGATTACAAGTCTTGGTAGATCCTAAAGCGGCTAACAAAGCTTTCCTTTGGGAAGGGAGGCTTTGGAGGACCTCCAAAGTGAACATCGCACAAGGGGTTTGAGATAAATCCTCCACCACAGAATAGTTTTGGGCGGCCCCTGCATTTGGGTTGTGAGAAGATTTCTTGAACACGCCTTTTGGGATGCATGTCATTGTTTCGACCAAAGTCTTCTCGATCTGGAGAGGAAGAGATGGGAGTTTGGATTCTTTTCCCTTCTCAGAAGTGCTTGGTGCACTGTAGTCATGCACTCTAGTCGATATAAAAGCATCACCCTTCATCATATACACATTCACGGATGTGGGATTGTTTGAAGACAGAGAGGGTCCTTGACTTCCCCCTTTCGCGCTTGTAGAGGCTTGGGTTAGGTTTTTCCCATGTTGAAATGGATTGGTTAACATGGCAGGTTGTTGCTGTGTCACAAACTTTTGGGCCTCTGCAAGCTGAGGACATTGGTGGGTTGGGTGGTCTTCCACGCACAGGTTGCACAGATACCTCGCCTTCCATTTCTTAGTGTTACCCCCGCGAGCATTATTAGTGGGTTTCTTATCCCCCTTACCCTTCTTTCATTGTTTTTTCTTTCCTTCAGGCTGCTGGGTGGCCTTTGGATTTGTTTATTGCATGTTGTGTACATCTGACGTTTAGGTAGGGGGAGCAGCCGGAACAGTTGTTTGGTTGGCCATTGTGTGTTGTATAGATAATTGTTGCAATTGTTTTGTTAGTTGTTCAGCGGGCTTTATTTGTGATGAACCCACGATACCATTGGCATGTGGTCCAACTCTCTGTTTGGTTTTATCAAGTATTGAGCATGGTGCATCTGGCAAGATCTCGTATAATAAACCAGACTGAGAGTAGATTATCTCAAGTTATTGAGCTCTCATGATGGCATCTTCTTCGAAAAACACTCCCGACGTCGTGATGTCTTTAGATAACTGTGGGACCAAAGACTTAAGGAACCACTCAAGCAGGAAGGATGGTGGGACTGGCACCTTAATTAAACTCTTCTGGCATCTCCATTCTCAGATGTGATCAGAGATATGGTCTTTTATTGTTTGTGCGAAATTGGCCAGCAATTTTGTGCCAGCGTCGTATCACATAAGTAATTGGAAATGGTTGAGGAAAGCCATGGCCAATTCGTCGAAGGAAGAGTATATTGAGTGGTTGAGCTCAATGTACCATTTCACGACACTCCCAATGAGAGTACGTTGAAACAATCACAACTGTATGGAGTCGTCCTTTAACGAATTAGACGAGCACCAAAGGTGAAAAGTAGTCACATGATCTCATGGATCTTCATTAGGCTTGGCCTTGAACTTTGGTATGTCTGAAGGCAACTTCGTTGGCATAGGGGGCCAACGTGGGTCGTGACAGATAGGCCATCTGCGCACTAGATATTCTTACCTGGCATCGGGCCATCTCAAATTCCTTCTTTGCCAAAACACTGCTGAACAACTCTTCTTAAAAACCCCTTTTATAAATACCCACGCACCCTGCTCCATTACTGCACGCGTGTACACGCTAGCTGACCCAAGACAGCCCACGTGTAACTACAAAAGCATAGAAAAAGGAAAGTTGTTGACGGAACACACAACTTTGGGTAAGTTAACTAAACCTTTCGACCATGCATGGCTGGTCACTCGACCAAATACCTAGCTTCTTCTAGCCTATAAAAGAAGGGTTAGGGGTCCCATTTGAAAGGAGGAGAATCATAGTAAAAGAACTATACCCGATTAAGCATTCCCTTTGTCCCAACCTTTAGCCATCCTTGTTCAAAGAGAAGTATAGAGCAAAGAAGTTGGAAGACAGTGGAAGAAGAGCCCAAGACCAGGATTGAGGAGCAGTGGCCGACTTTATCATTGTAAGGTATCATTGTGAAGTTAATAAAAAAAAAAAATTCCCGTCCCGCCATATGAGATTGTCATTATTGGAATATTGATTGTATGATTGATTAAATATCTAACCTATTAGTTCATAGATCAAATGCATGTGGAGTTCTTTGTTTGTATTTAGTGAATGTAGGTCAGCATTGGGAGGAGAGTTGCAGTTAGAGAATGACCAAGCGCGAAAAGGGATCGACATCAAAACACGAAAGATAAGGTACATCAACTTAATCTCTTGAGCCTTGTATTTACATATGAGTAATGGGGTTTAGGCACGCGATGATGGTAAAAAGTAAGAATCTTTAGGTCATTTCTACATGCATGATAAAACCCTTAGTGTTAATCCATAGGAGGGATTTCCCACCCACAATCTTTTATAACCCTAACTTGCACCAGATATGCTTACCTGGCATCAGGCCATCTCAGATTCCTTCTTTGCCAAAAAAATACTGAACAACTCTTCTTAAAAACCCATTTTACAAAGTCCCACACGCCCTACTCCATTACTACACATGTGTACACGATAGCTAACCCAAGACAACCCATGTGTACCTACAAAAGAACGGAAAAAGGAAAGTTGTTGACAAAACACACAAATTTGGGTAAGTTAACTAAACCTTTCGGCCATGCATGGCCGGTCACTCGACCAAATACCTAGCTTCTTCTAGCCTATAAAAGAAGGGTTAGGGGTCCCATTTGAAAGGAGGAGAATCATAGTAAAGAAACTATACCCGATTAAGCATTCCCTTTGTCCCAACCTTTAGCCATCCTTGTGCAAAGAGAAGTATAGAGCAAAGCAATTGGAAGACAGTGGAATAAGAGCCTAGGACCAGGATCGAGGAGCAGTGGCCAACTTTATCATTGTAAGGTATCATTGTGAAGTTAATAAAAGAATTGCTTTTCCCGTCCCGCCATATGAGATTGTCATTATTGGAATATTGATTGTATGATTGATTAAATCTCTAACCTATTAGTTCATAGATCAAATGCATGTGGAGTTCTTTGTTTGTCTTTAGTGAATGCAGGGCAGCATTGGGAGGAGAGTTGCAGTCAAAGAATGACCAATCGTGAAAAGGGATCGACATCAAAACATGAAAAATAAGGTACGTCAACTTAATCTCTTGAGCCTTGTATTTACATATGAGTAATGGGGTTTAGGCATGGGATGATGGTAAAAAGTAAGAATCTTTAGGTCATTTCTGCATGTATGATAAAACCCTTAGTGCTAGTCCGTATGAGGTATTTCCCACCCACAATAGAATTGGTGACCATACTGGGGATCTCTAGGGTTTCTGGGAATGTTTTTTCTTGGGTATTTTTAAGAACTGGTTTCATTTCTTGTTTTTAAAGTTCCTGTAAAATTCTGAGCAAATAGAGATTTTGGTCTTCCATACCAGCTATCTCTATTTCTTGGCATGACTGCATCTTTTTTCGAGACCCACAAAGGTACACACGGACTGTATAAGGTCTGCACGTGTGTACCCACGCCCTATCTTCACACGGCCCACATATACATGCTAGCTGAGGAAGTGTCAATCGCATGTATGATTCCAGAAAATTTCTTTTAGAGAGGCAGTCATCCTCTCCCCTGCCAGAAATAATCCTTCTCAGGGGTTTTCTGGAACTCTTTCTAGTCTTTGTTGTTTGCAGTCTATAGCTTAGGTTTCGCCTCAGATTGGTTTGTTCTGTGAAGTTTTCCTTGAATTTTTTTCTTTTTTTTGTTAAAGTGTCTGAGTCTTCAAGAGATCCTAGTTCTTAGTACCAGTAGTCTCTGCCTGGGCTGGCTTGCTTGGCCTTTCATTTTTCTTATAGTTTCAGAGATACACACGGCCTATATAAGGCCAACACGCGTGTACATGCACCCTGACATTACACAGCTCACGTGCACACGCTTGCTGTTGAACTGTCGGCAGTGTGCCAGTGGATAAATTTTTTGTTTAAAGTGAGGCAGTCATCCTTTCCTTTCACAAGAGTTATACCTCTCAAGTTTTTTGGTCTCTGTCATAGCGTTCAGTAACTTAGGTTTGATCGCAGCAATAGCTTTCTTTTTCATTAAGAAGTTTTCCTCAAATATTTTTTTTTAGGGATTTTAGACAAGTGTGAGAGTCCAGTTTTAATTTGCTTGTGTGTTATTTTTAAAGTCACTCTTAGGCCAGAAGTTTTCTTGGATTTTACTTGTTGATATTTTTCCTTTTTTCTTTGTGAGCATTCAAAAAAAAAAATCTTTTATTTCTTTGTTTGGTTAAATAGTGTTGGTTTGCATTGGTAACCAGGAAAAGTCTTTTCTTTCATAAGTTCTTGATGGTTTACTTAGATCATAAGTAGCTCGTATTCGAGTGAAATCCTGCTTTGATTTTGCTATTCAAAGATCTTAGAAAATTTTTATTTTGAAAAGTTGTTTAAGATTTCATTCAAGAAGAAGTTATTTTGTTTCCAAGTTTCTGTTTATTTTTCTTTCGTCTTTCAAACATCACTAGTTTCACTTTCATAACCTTTGACTCAAGACAAGCCATAAAAATTAATGTTAAATCTAAAATTCATTAGACTTTTTATGTTTGTAGGGTCAACCAACTAGTTTAGGGTTAGGGCCTTGAATTAGGTTGGAGAGGAAACTCTTCAAGGCCATTAAATCAAACATTGGATTCTAAGTTAGGAAGTGTCAAAGTACAGTATCGTGAAAGTTATCCGGGACCCCCCTCTAACACAGGGGATAAACACGAGGTCACATGCATTAAGGTAGCGGAGATAACCCCTCCAAAGCTAGACCAATCATAGTGGAGAACACATATAGAGGGCTTGCCTTGGGATTCCGTCGATTGCATTTGCCACAGAGCTTCATGGGTCTCAAATCCATTCAAGGTCCCCAGTTGTCTTCCAGACCACTTGCCTTCGATACCATTGACAAGTTTCGGGATCGATACCCTGCTCATTGTGGTCTACCCAACTTTTGACTGTACCTGCCCGGTCACTGTTCACGCGCTGGAAACCTAGTTGCCTATCTTTTTAGAGACATACACAGGTGACTGTGGGGGTATACTGTGGTACCTAGGATAGACATCGGGCCACGCTTTGCAGAGTATACTCAAAGGGTGCTTCTGTGTTCGATTTTCACTTGCACCGGTAATTTTCTCTAGTGTTGGTTGTTGTAACTATTATTCCAACTAATTTAGTGTTTGCTAGTTTTATATTGGAGGGACCTTTTTAGTGTGTTGTTTTTTGAACGAATAGAAAGCCCTAGTGTGTCTTTGATCTTCTCACACAGTGGAGGATCATGAGCTCTGCCAATCATGAAGGCTTATGGGCCTATCACTGGTTACACTAGATCCACCTCTGCCACGACTAAGGCGAAATCTAGACCAACAAGGGTCTTTTGAAGCGACCGGGTCACAAGAAATTGTACCCGACCAACATCCGGAGGAAACGACCATTTTAGACTTTGGAACAAAAGCTCTTGGCCCATCCGAAACTCCAACCACTGATATTTTGGCACCCATCATCGTACTGATTCACCCTTACAAGTGCCAGAAAGTGTCGCATGCAGCAATGGAAACAAATGCTGCCACTTCTTCTGTGAATTCTTCAATTCCCACTACGGTTGTCATCGCAGGGGATTTTCCACCTCTTAACCCACCGTCACCGGTCCGAGCCACCATGGTCTCGAATGCCTCTACCTCGAATAGTGTCCCAATCCCGTCTATGGTGGTGGACACTACCCCTTTCACATCGAGTGCGACAGGCCCTCCATTCTCATATGGGATGCCTAACTCAGGTACAAGTCCTGTACTTTCCTACTCCACTTTACAAACTTTAGGTCTGGGGGTAGGGAGCTCTAATGATCCTCTGCAAGGACACATGGGGGGCACTTCAGCTCCTTTTAATGTTTTCCCTTACAGGGGAGGTCATATACCTCCTTCGTCCCCTTTGCTCGGTGGCACCCACCAGCAATCCGCTGGGCCACCCACACACCATAGTTTATTTGGAGCAAGGATTCAAGGACCACCTTCTCATAATATGTCAGTCAGTTCGACACCATTTTATTTGTTAGGTGCGCAATTGGTAACAACACTTTCTCAACAACTGATTTCCCGACTGGGGGAAACCCTAGTTATGGAAAACCTATTCCTATGCAGGGTACTATTCCTGCAAAGGGGGCAAACCCATGAACTTCTTCCACATCAGGACCTTGGAATTCTTGGCAGGGATCAGTTCCCTCGTCAGGAATGCCAATCTGGGGCAATTATTTTCACAACTAATGGAACCCCGAACAAGGTACTATGCATATTCCCATGGGATAGGCATGGGGCAACCCTTCCCAAAGTCCTCCGAATGTAATGCACGCCCAACCATCTATGTCCTATTTTGGGAATCAGCCGATAATGTCTCCTCACACGCAGAACCTGTATGCTGGTCATGGCCATGGTTTTTACTAGAACCCAGGCCAGTAGCCGAACTTTTCCTGGCAACCTAGTGCCATTCAAACTCCAGTTCCCTTTTTCCATGGTTATCACCAACAACCCAAACTACCTTTCCTAGAAACCTTGCATTTGCCAGACTTGACAAGGTTGTTGAATGACCCTATTTGTCATGACCCACATTGGCCCCATATGCCAACGAAGTTTCCTTTGGACATACCAAAGTTTGAGGCCAAGCCTAATGAAGATCCAGGAGATCATGTGACTACTTTTCACCTTTGGTGCTTGTATAATTCGTTAAAGTACGACTCTGTACAGTTGTGATTGTTTCAATGTACTCTTATTGGGAGTGCTGCGAAATGGTACATTGAGCTCGATTGCTCAAGATGCTCTTCCTTCGGAGAATTGGCCATGTCTTTCCTCAACCATTTCCAATTACCTGTGCGATACGACACTGGCACAGAATTGCTGGCCAATTTCGCACAGACAAAAGCAGACCATATCTCTGATCACATACAAGAATGGAGACGCTGGAAGAGTTTAATTAAAGTGCCTGTCCCACCAGCCTTCCTGCTTGAGTGGTTCCTTAAGTCTTTGGTCCCACAGTTATCCAAAGACTTCATGACATCGAGAGTATTTTCTGAAGAAGATGCCATCATGAGAGCTCAACAACTTGAGCTAATCTACTCTCAGTCTGGTTTATTATACGAGATGTTTCTTGATGTGCCACACTCAATACTTGATAAAACTAAAAAGAGAGCTAGACCACATGCCGATGGTATCGTGGGTTCAGCACAAACAAAACCCACTAAACAACTGACGAAACAATTGCAACAATTGTCTATACAGCACACGGCGGCCAGCCAGACAACTGTTCTGGCTACTCCCCCTACCCAAACGTTGGATGTACACAACATGCAATCGACAAATCCAAAGTCCACCCAGCAGGCCGAAGGAAAGAAAAAACAACGAAAGAAGGGTAAGGGGGATAAGAAACCCACTAATAATGATGGCGGGGGAAACACTGAGAAACGAAATGCGAGGTATATGTGCAACTTGTGTGCAGAAGACCACCCAACCCACCAATGTCCTTGGCTTGCAGAGGCCCAAAAGTTTGTGACACAGCAACAACATGTCGTGTTAACCAATCCAATTCAACATGGGAAAAACCTAACCCAAGCCTCTACAAGCACGGAAGGGGGCATTCAAGGACCCTCTACGTCTTCAAACAATCCCACATTCGTGAATGTGTATATGATGAACGATGATGCTTTTATATTGACTAGAGCACATGACTACATTAAACCAAGCACTTCTGAGAAGGGAAAAGAAGTCGAACTCCCATATCTTCCTCTCCATATCGAGAAGACTTTGGGTGAAACAATGACACGCATCCCAAAAGGTGCGTTCAAGAAATATTCTCACAACCCAAACACGAGGGTCGACCAAAACTATTCTATGGTGGAGGATTTGTCTCAAACCCCTTGTGCAATGTCCGCTTTGGAGGTCCTCCAAAGCTGCCCTTCCTAGAGGAAATCTTTGTTAGCTACTTTAGGATCTACTGATACTTGTAATCCAGGTACAATCATGCTGGATACAACCAACTTAAAGCCTTGTCTGCCTTACCACATAGAATTTCAGCTAGTAGTGGCTCACCCCACAAAAACTTTTACTTAGAACATTTTCCGTACAATGGTTGATGAGGGTGCCTCGACATGCGTTATGTCATTGGCATGTTGGAAGGCCATTGGCTAGCCCATTTTGTCTCTGTCACCTACTCTTCTCACTTCTTTCGACGATCGTTCATTCCAACCACATGGTATCATTCCCTCCTTCCCCGTGCATTTAGGAGGGAAGACTGTGTGCACCAAGGTAGAAGTAGTCGACGCATTCCTCGACTACAATATTTTGTTAGGAAGGATTTGGACTTATTTCATGCAAGCAGTGGTTGCTACAATTTTTCGGTTCTTGTTGTTTCCACACGAGGACCAGATTGTGACCATTGATCAATTGTCTTTATCCAGACCTGACACTTCACTGGGGGTATCTGCGGTCCCGATGACTGATAATCCCCAACCGGGCGTAGTCAACATAGGGGTTGGTTTGTGCCCATATTTGATGGGTACCTTCGATTACTCGCCCCCTCAAGGTGATGTCAAGTTCATATCCGACCACCATAAGGTTGATATTTTCCAAGTTTCGTCGTTTCGCATGACTTACTTCAATGATTTGTGGATACTTCCTTCCCCATCGGCCACGATAGAAGGGATAGGGCACCCTGGCATGTCCATGCCCTTGTCCGCAGCCGAAGTAGCATACTCTTTAGTCCAGCAAGCTTCGGCCGACACAGATCCAACTCCTGCACAAGAGTTAGATTCGATTCTAGAGCCTATTTGGTCTCAAGGCCCTCTCCCTGATACCGATTCGTTAGACTTAGTCTTGCCCTCCGATGAAGCAATAATTGAAGCAATGACTAGTCCAGACAAACCCTGGGATGATCTCCATCATAGATCATACTTCCTCCCAGAGTTAAGCAGAATCGAAGATGGAGAATTCACCTTGACTATGATTGGAGATAGGTCTTTTCCTATTAATCCCTTAGCTACACATGAGGTTTATGCCGAAGGTAATATGGAAACTATCGCTGAAACCATACCGATTAATATCTCCAGAACCCCTGGCATCGTGGAGAATTTTTTCATCGGAGCTAATTGTTCCCCCGGAGAGATTCAAATCTACACAGATCTATTTAAATAATTCCGCGACGTTTTTTATTGGTCTTACGAGGAAATGCCAGGCATTGATCTAAAAATAGTCGAACATGAAATCACAACTTATTCGGATGCCAAGCCTATTCGACAGAAGCTTTGTCCAGTTAATCCCAGGAAAGAAACAACCATTAAGGTTGAAGTTGAGAAACTGCTAAAAGCCAGTTTTATCTATTCTATCCATTTGACCCAATGGGTGTCAAATCCTGTGCCGGTCAATAAGAAACATGGCACAATTCGTGTATGTACGGACTTTCGTGATTTGAACAAGGCTTGCCCAAAAGATAATTTTCCCACACCATTCATTGACCAGATAATTGATGAATGTGCAGGTTGTGAGGCCTTTTCTTTCATGGACAGTTTTTCGAGATATAATCAAATACAAATCAAACCCGAATACCAGCACAAAATGAAATTCATTTGTCCATGGGGTACATTCGCGTATCGTAATATGCCCTTTGGTCTCAAAAATTCTGGAGTGACCTTTTAGTGGGCCATGTCTTTTGCTTTCCATGATCACAAGCATATAGTCGAGGCCTATTTAATTTAGATCACTTAGCATCTCGATCTCGCAAGAGAACGGATCATCCCACACACCTCCGACTTATCTTTGAGTGATGTCACTACTTTCGGATTCACTTGAATCCAAACAAGTGCATCTTTTGCGTAACATCAGGACATTTGTTAGGTTTCATAGTGTCAACAACAGGAATCATGGTCAATCCTCTCAAGGTTAAGGAAATATTTCAGTTGCCTCCCCCACACACAATCCTTCAACTTCAGAGTCTCCAGTGCAAGGCGAATTTTTTAAGGCGTTTCATCGCCAACTATGTCAAGATCAAAAAGGGCTTTATGCACTTACTAAAGAAAGATGTTCCTTTTTACTAGGACGATGCCACTCAATGCTCCTTCGAAGCATTGAAACATGCTCTCACAACTACCCCTCTGCTTCGGCCACCCAACTATAACAAAGATTTCTTATTATACATGGCTGTAGCAGAGTCAACCATCAGAATGGTCTTAGTTCAGGAATATGATTTGTTCTCAGAATATGTGATCTATTACCTGAGCCGAGGCCTAGTCAGACTGGAACTCAATTATTCTCATATCGAAAAACTTGCATTGGTAGAAGTCCATGTTGTTCAACGGTTCCGTCATTATGTTTTGTTTCGCAAGACCACCGTCATTGTCCTTGTGAATCCATTTCAATACGTGTTGAGATGATGGGTAATAGGCGGAAAGATTAGTAGATGGATAGTCTTCCTCCAGGAATTGGACTTAGATTTCATTTCAGCGAAATCCAAAAAGTCACTGGTCTTCGCAGAACTTATTTTGGAACTTCCGGTTGAGTCAGGTGATGTTATGCCCGAAGAGTCACCTATCAGAGGAGATATGTTTTTGATCGGATCTTTGGATCCCTGGTACGGAGATATACTTATCTATATCCAGACTTTGAAGTGCCCCACCTCTGCTTCCCATGATGAGCGTCGTCGTATACGCCATCAGGCCAAGAATTATCTCATACTCGACGATACGTTATATCGAAGAGGTGTAGACTACATCCTGCATCGATGTCTCACTCATGAAGAAGCAGTTATCGTGCTTAACGATTGCCATGCCGAAGCATGTGGCGGTCATTTTTCTGGGTTGGAAACAACCTAAAATATTTTACGAGTAGGTTACTTCTGGCCGACACTAATCAAATATTGTATCAAATTGGTCAAGAAGTGCCACCCGTGTTAGATCTTCTCTTAGAAGATGAGGGCACATCCCACTCCCATGTTTCCTATCATCACAGTTGGTCCCTTCACCAAGTGGGGGATTGATTACACTACATGCAACCGTCCTTCATCTAGGGGGCACCATTATATCATTGTAGCCTTAGACTACTTCACGAAGTGGGTTGAAGCTATGCCAACATTTAAATATGATGGGGGGACTGCAACTCTCTTTTTATTTAACTAAATAGTAGCAAGGTTTGGCGTCCCGAGAGAGATTGTCACTGACCATGGCAGTCACTTTCAGAACCAGATGATGACCGAGTTAACATCAAAGCTTGGGTAGCGGCCTGTATAAGGCCATCACGCGTGTACATGCGCCCTGACTTTACACAACTCACATGCACACGCTTGATGTTGAACTCTCAGCAGTGTGCCTGTGGAGAAAATTTTTGTTTAAAGTGAGGCAGTCAGCCTTTCCTTTGAAAAGAGTTGCACCTCTCAGGTTTTTGGGTCTCTTTCATAGCGGTTAGTAACTTAGGTTTGATCACAGGAATAGCTTTCTTTTTCATTAGGAAGTTTTCCTCAAAAATTGTTTTTTAGGGTTTTTAGACAAGTGTGAGAGTCCAGTTTTAATTTGCTTGTGTGTTATTTTTAAAGTGACTCTTTGCGATCTACGCTTAGTCCAGAAGTTTTCT
Source organism: Picea engelmannii (assembly GCA_009831015.1). Classification (NCBI taxonomy): domain Eukaryota; kingdom Viridiplantae; phylum Streptophyta; class Pinopsida; order Pinales; family Pinaceae; genus Picea; species Picea engelmannii. Next base: position 200,462 of record ML818560.1, on the reverse strand, counting down.
TGGTTTTTACTTGTTTATATTTTTCCTTTTTTCTTTGTGAGCATTCAAAAAAAAAAAAAAAATTATTTCTTTGTTTGGTTAAATAGTGTTGGTTTTCATTTCTAACTAGGAAAAGTCTTTGATTTCATAAATTCTTGACGGTTTAATTAGATCATAAGTAGCTCGTAGTCAAGTGAAATCTTGCTTTGAGTTTGTTGTTCAAAGATCTTAGAAAAATTTTAGTTTGAAAAGTTGTTTAAGATTTGATTCAAGAAGAAGTTATTTTGTTTCAAGCTTTCTATTTATTTTTCTTTCGTCCTTCAAACATCACTAGTTTCACTTTCATAACCTTTGACTCAAGACAAGCCATAAAAATTAACGCTAAATATAAAATTCATTAGACTTTTTATGTTTATAGGGTCAACCAACTAGTTTAGGGTTAGGGCCTTGAATTAGGTTGGAGAGGAAACTCTACAAGGCCATTAAATCAAACATTGGAGTCTGAGTTAGGAAGTGTCAAAGTCTAGTATCGTGAAAGTTATCTGGGACCCCCCTCTAACACAGGGGATAGACACGATGTTGCATGCGAAAAGGTAGTGGAGATAACCCCTCCAAAGCTAGACCAATCATAGTGGAGAACACATATAGAGGGCTTGCCTTGGGATTTCGTCGATTGCATTTTCCATGGAGCTTTGTGGGTCTCAAATCCGTTTGAGGTCCTCAATTGTCTTCCATACCACTTTCCTTTGATACCCTTGACAAGTTTCGGGTTCAATACCCTGCTCATTGTGGTCTACCCGACTTTCGACTGTACCCGCCTGGTGATTGTTCGCGCGCTGGCAACCTAGTTGCCTATCTTTTTAGAGACATACACAGGTGACTGTGGGGGTATACCGCGGTGCCTAGGATAGACATCGGGCCATGCTTTGCATAGTATACCCAGAGGGTGCTTCCATGTTTGAGTTGCACTTGCACCAGTAATTTTCTCTAGTGTTGGTTGTTGTAACTGTTCTTCCAACTAGTTTAGTGTTTGCTTGTTTTATCTTGGAGGGACCTTTTTAGTGTGTGTTGTTTTTTGAACGAATAGAAATACCTAGTGTGTCTTTGATCTTCTCACATAGTGGAGGATCATGAGATCCGTCGGTCATGAAGGCTTCTGGGCCTATCACTGGTTACACTTGCACCACCTCCGCCACCACTAAGGCGAAAGCTAGACCAACAAGGGTCTTTTGAAGTGACCGGGTTACAAGAAATTGTACCCGACCAACATCCAGAGGAAACGATCATTTTAGACTTTGGAACAAAATCTCTTGGTCCATTTGAAACTCCAAACACTGATCTTTTGGCACCCATCATCACATAGATTCACCCTTACAAGTGCTAGACAGTGTCACACGCAGTAATGGAAACAAATGTTGCCACTTCTTCTGGGAATTCTTCATTTCCCACTATGGTTGTCACCACAGGGGATTTTCCACCTCCTAACCCACCGTCACCGGTTCGAGCCACCATGGTCTTGATCGCCTCTACCTCGAACAGTGGTCCAATACGATCTATGGTGGGGGCCACTGCCCCTTTCACACCGAGTGCAACAGGCCCTCCATTCTCATACGGGATGCCTAACTCAGGTACAAGTCCTGTACTTTCCTACTCCACTTTACATACTTTAGGTCTGGGAGTAGGGAGCTCTAATTCTCCTCTGCAAGGACACATGGGGGGCACTTCAACTCCTTTTAACGCTTTACCTTATGGGGGAGTTCATATACCTCGTTCGTCCCCTTCGATCGGTGGCACCCACCACCAATCCGCTGGGCCACCCACACACCATAGTTTATTTGGAGCAAGGAGTCAAGGACCACCTTCTCATAATATGCTGGTCAGTTCGACATCATTTTATTTGATTGATTTTCTCGTTAGCTTCTTTCTCGACTGGGGGAAACCCCATTTATGGACAACCTATTCCTATGCAGGGTACTATTCCTGCACAGGGGGCAAACCCAGGAACTTCCTCCACATTAGGACCTTGGAATTCTTGGCAGGGATCAGTTCCCTCGTCTGGAATGTCGATCTGGGGCAATTCTGTTCACAACCAATGGAACCCCGGACAAGGTACTATGCATATGCCCATGGGATCGGCATGGGGAAACCCTTCCCAAAGTCCTCCGAATGTAATGCACGCCCAAACATCTACATCATATTTTTGGAATCAGCCGATGATGTCTCCTCACAAATAGAACCCGTATGCTGGTCATGGCCATGGTTTTTACCAGAACTCAGGCCAGCAGTTGAACTTTTCCTAGCAACCTAGTGCCAGTCAAACTCCAGGTCCCTTTTTCCATGGTTATCACCAACAACCCAAACTACCTTTCCTGGAAACCTTGCATTTTCCAGACTTGACAAGGTTGTTGAATGACCCTATCTGTCATGACCCGCATTGGCCCCCTTTGCTGACGAAGTTTCCTTCAGACATACCAAAGTTCAAGGCAAAGCCTAATGAAGATCCAGGAGATCATGTGACCTGTTTTCACCTTTGGTGCTCATCTAATTCATTAAAGGACGACTCCATATAGTTGTGATTGTTTCAATGTACTCTGATTGGGAGTGCCGTGAAATGGTACATTGAGCTCGACCGTTCAAGATACTCATCCTTCTACGAATTTTCTATGGCTTTCCTCAACCATTTCCAATTAGCTGTGCGATATGACGCTGGCACAGAATTGCTGGCCAATTTCGAATAGACAAAAGCAGACCATATCTTTGATCACATCCGAGAATGGAGACACTGAAAGAGTTTAATTAAGGTTCCATTCCCACCAACCTTCCTGCTTGAGTGGTTCCTTAAGTCTTTGGTCCCACAGTTATCCAAAGACGTTGCGATGTCGAGAGTGTTTTCCAAAGAAGATGCCATCATGAGAGCTCAACAGCTTGAGCTAATCTACTCTCAGTCTGGTTTATTATATGAGATCTTGCCAAATGTGCCACGCTCAATACTTGATAAAACTAGATAGAGAGCTAGACCACATGATGATGGTATCGTGGGTTCAGCACAAACAAAGCTCGTTGAACAACTGATGAAACAATTGCAATAATTATCTATACAACACACAACGGCCAACCAGACAACTATTCTGGCTGCTCCCCCTACCCAAACATCGGATGTACACAGTGTGCAATCGACAAATCCAATGGCCACTGAACATCCCGAAGGAAAGAAAAAACAATGAAAGAAGGGTAAGGGGGATAAGAAACCCACTAATAATGCTGGCTAGGGCAACACTGAGAAACGAAAGGTGAGGTATCTGTGCAACCTGTGCGCGGAAGACCACCCGACCCACCAATGTCCTTGGCTTGCAGTGGCCCAAAATTTTGTGACACAACAACAACCTGTTTTGTTAACCAATCCATTTCAACATGGAAAAAACCTAACCCAAGCCTCTACAAGCACGGAAGGGGGTAGTAAAGGACCCTCTCCATCTTCGAACAATCCCGCATCCGTGAATGTGTATATGATGAAGGGTGATGATTTTATGTCGACTAAAACTAGATCGAGAAAACTTTGGGTGAAAAAATAACACGCATCCCAAAAGGCACGTTCAAGAAAGCTTCTCATAACCCAAACGCAAGGGCCACCCAGAACTGTTCTGTGGTGGAGGATTTGTCTCAAACCCCTTGTACGTTGTCCACTTTGGAGGTCCTCATAAGCTTCCCTTCCCAGAGGAAAGCTTTGTTAGCCACTTTAGGATCTATCGAGACTTGTAATCTGGGTACAATCATGCTAGATACAATCGACTTAAAACCTCGTCTGCCTTACCACGTAGCATTTCAGATAGTAGTGGCTCACCTCACAAAAACTTTTACTCGGAACATTTTTCATACGGTGGTTGATGAGGGTGCCTCGACATGCGTTATGCCATTGGCATGTTGGAAGGCCATTGGCCAACCTATTTTTTCTGCGTCACGTACTCTTCTCACTTATTTCGACAGTCGTTCGTTCTGACCACATGGAATCATTCCCTCTTTTCCCATGCAGTTAGCAGGGAAGAATGTGTGCATCGAGGTAGAAGTTAGGAAGGAGTTGGACTTATGCCATGCAAGCAGTGGTTGCTATAGTTTTCTGGGTCTTGTTGTTTCCACACAAGGACCTAATTGTGACCATTGATCAATTGTCTTTCTCCAGACCTGACCCTTCATTGGGGGTATCCATTGTCTCGATGATTGATAATCCCCATCTGGGTGTAGTCAACGTAGGGGTTGGTTTGTGCCCATCTTTGATGGGTACCTTCGATTACCCACCCCCTCAAGGCGATGTCAGGTTCATATCCGACCACCATAAGGTTGAGATTTTCCAAGTTTCATCTTTTCGCATGACTTACTTCAATGATCCATGGATACTTCCTTCCCCATCAACCACGATGGAAAAGACAGGGCACCTTGGCATGTCCATGCCCTTGTCCGTAGCTGAAGTAGCGTACTCTTTAGTCCAACAAGCTTTGGCCAACATAGATCCAACTCCTGCACAAGAGTTAGATCCGATTCTAGAGCCTATTTGGGTTCAAGAGTCTCTCGTTGATACCAATTCATTAGACTTAGTCTTGCCCTCCGACGAAGCAATAATTGAAGCAATGAATAGTCTGGACAAACCCTAGGATGATCTCCATCACATATCATACTTTCTCCCAGAGTTAATATGAATCGAAGCCGGAGAATTCACCTTGACTATGAATGGATTTAGGTCTTGTCCTATTAATCCCTTAGCTACACATGAGGTTTATGCCGAAGGTAATATGGAAACTATCGCTGAAACCATACGGATTAATATCTCTAGAACCCCTGGTGTCGTGGAGAATGTTTTCGTCGGAGCAGACTGTTCCCCTGGAGAGATTCAAATATACACAGATCTATTTAAATAATTACGCGATGTTTTTTCCTGGTCTTATGAGCAAATGTCAAGCATCAATCCAAAAATAGTCGAACATGAAATCACAACTTATCCAGATGCCAATCCTATTCGGTAGAAGCTTCGTCCAGTTAATCCCAAGAAAGCAGCAACCATTAAGGTTGAAGTTGAGAAATTGCTAGAAGCCAGTTTTATCTATCCTATCCATTTTACCCAATGGGTGTAAAATCCTGTGTCGGTCAATAAGAAACAGGGCACGATTCATTTATGTACGGACTTCCGTGATTTGAACAAGGCCTGTCCAAAAGATAATTTTCCCACACCATTCATCGACCAGATAATTGATGAATGTGCAGGTTGCGAGGCCTTTTCTTTCATGGACGGTTTTTTGGGATATAATCAAATACAAATCAAACCCGAAGATTAGCACAAACAACATTCATTTGTCCATGGGGTACATTCGCGTATCGTAAGATTCCCTTTGGTCTCAAAAACGCTGGAGTGACCTTTTAGTGGGCCATGTCTTTTTCTTTCCATGATCTCAAGCATATAGTCAAGGCCTATTTAGATTATTTAGCATCTCGATCTCGCAAGAGAACGGATCATCCCACACACCTCTGACTTATCTTTGAGCAATGCCGCTACTTATGGATTCGCTTGAATCTAAACAAGTGCAGATTTTGCGTAACATAAGGACGTTTGTTAGGTTTCATAGTGTCAACAATAGGGATCATGGTCGATCCTCTCAAGGTTGAGGCAATAGTTCAGTTGCCTCCCCCACGCACAATGCTTCAACTTCAGAGTCTCCAGGGAAAGGTGAATTTTTTAAGGTGTTTCATAACCAACTATGTCGAGATCATAAAGGGCTTTATGCACTTACTGAAGAAAGATGTTCCTTTTTACTGGGATGATGCCGCTCAATGATCCTTCGAAGCATTGAAACATGCCCTCACAACTTCCCCTCTTCTTCAGCCACCCAACTATAACAAAGATTTCTTATTATACCTGGTTGCATCAGAGTCAACCATCGACATGGTCTTAGTTCAGGAAGATGATTTGTTCTCAGAATATGTGATCTATTACCTGAGCCGAGGCCTAGTCGGACCAGAACTCAATTATTCTCATATCGAAAAAATTGTGTTGGTAGCAGTCCATGTTGTTCAACGGTTTTGTCGTTATGTTCTGTTTCACGGAAATAGGAAAAAATATCAGTAGATGGATAGGCGTCCTCTAGGAATTCGACTTAGATTTTGTTTCAGTGAAATCCAAAAAGTCACTGGTCTTTTCAGAACTTATTTCTGAACTTCCGGTTGAGTCAAGTGATGTTATTCCCAAAGATTCACCTATCAGAGGAGATATGTTTTTGATCGCATCTTCGGATCCCTGGTATGGAGATATACTTATCTATCTCCAGACTTTGAAGTGCCCCACCTCTGCTTCTCGTGATGAGCTTCACCGTATACGCCATCAGGCCAATAATTATCTCATACTCGATGATATGTTGTATCAAAGAGGTGTAGACTGCATCCTGCACCGATGTCTCACTCACGAAGAAGCAGTAATCGTGCTTAACGATTTCCATACTGGAGCATGTGGTTGTCATTTGTCTGGGTTGGAAACAACCCAAAATATTTTACGAGCAGGTTACTTCTGGCCGACACTAATCAAAGATTGTATCGAATAGGTCAAGAAGTGCCACCCATGTCAGATCTTCTCTCGGAAGATGAGGGCACATCCAGCTCCCATGTTTCCTATCATCACAGTTGGTCCCTTCACCAAGTGGGGGATTAATTAGACTACATGCAACCCTCCTTCAGCTAGGGGGCACCTTTATATCATTGTAGCCGTAGACTACTTCATGAAGTGGGTCGAAGCTATGCCAACGTTTAAAGATGATGGGGAGACTGCAGCTCTCTTTTTATTTAACCAGATAGTAGCAAGGTTCGGTGTCCCGAGAGAGATTGTCACTGACCATGGAAGTCACTTTTAGAACCAGATGATGACCGAGTTAACATCAAAGATTGGGTTGCGGCAAGAACATTCGTCACCCTACTACCACAAAGAAAATGGTCAGGTGGAAGCTGTAAATAAATCTCTTAAGACCATCCTACAGCAAATGATCAACTCAACCAAGTCAAATTGGAATTTGATGTTATACTCGGCATTATGGGCTTACCGAACATATGTTAAGACTGCAACTAGTTTCTCACTTTTTCAACTCATTTACGGGCTGGAAGCAGTCTTCCCTATAGAATGTCATCCCGTCCCTAAAATTGGCAGTACAGTTATTTCCATGCACTTCTCCACTTGAAGAATGGTTATTATACATTGAGTGGTTCAATGAGCAGCGTCGTGATACGACGCTAGCCAACAAGTCTCACAAACATAAAGTCAAGTCTCAGTATGATCGGTCCGTTCGTCCTCAAGTTTTCTCTGAAGGCAAACTTGTCCTAGTCTATAACCAAGATAAGGACCTCCTGGGGGCAGGAAAATTCAAACCCATGTGGTTTGGACCTTTCATCATAAAAGAGGTTCTAAAAAAGGGCGCTTATCATCTGGTTGACTTTGAGGGAAATGCTTTGGCGGAGCCTAGAAATGGGCTCTACCTCAAGAAGTATTACTCATAGGTAGGTCATCTTGGGTAACTTTTTGTACCATATGTATAGTATTTGTACTATTACTTTCTAGTTTCTTTTAGTATTATGGACGTGTCATTTTTGATGCTATATTTTGTCACTGTGGTAGATGTCAAGTGAATCAAAGGTGTTCATTGGGTACGCAGATGGTGCTAGCTGGCACACTCGGAGGCTTGCCTCTGCAGCTTGGGTAATTTTTACACCTCGAGGCCAGTTATTATTTTCCGTAGGTATTTTCTTAGGTGACACCACAAACAATGTCACCGAGTACAGTGCAGTGATTGAGTTTCTTCGTGACACCTTGTCATTTGGTATCTCTCATCTCTGGGTCTATTTGTTAGAAAAACAGGACCGTGGAGCAATAAAATAAAAAAAATGCAGAAACAAAACACAGAAGACACACAATACAAGAGAGACATAGATTTACGTGGTTCACCTAGTGTGGGCTACATCCACCAGAGAAATTGCCAGGTCCTTTCTTTATTATTATCCAGCAAATGAAGGGATACAACCTACAACAAAACCCGTTGTAACTTCCTCTTCTTTCTCTCACAATATCCTCTCTCAGAATACAATACTTGCCACCAACCATAGCCACGATACATTTCCCTAATAAAAGAGGGTTGCCTTCTAGGGAAAAAAACCCTAACATAATCTCTACCGTTAGATCTGCGACCTTATAATGAACGATCTAGATTTACAATGAAATTACAATATACTTTTACAAGGCAATTTTTGTTTCAGGGGATTCGCCCCTGAACCCCCGCTAGGGGCCCGCTTGCCCCTAGACCGCCCAGCCAGGGGGATAGGCCCCCCGGACCCCACAGAGGGGGTACCCCACCACTGCACTCCCCCGCGTGGAAGAGTGTACATACTTTTGGGGTGTAAATACTTCATGGGGTATAAACACGGCTGAAAGCAAGGACCTATGAATCAGGAAGATAATCAGGCTCCACAACCAACAATCTCCCACTTAGAGACTGATCTCAACAACTCCACCATTGTTGTATGTGTTGGAATCTGAACCTTCTTGGACCTGGAAAATTTCTCATCTTCATCTTCATTCTTGAAGACCAACTGAAACTGAGCAGGAACTTAATTTATCCCTGGTTACTCCCTTTGTTAACATGTCTGCAGGATTTTGGCTAGTGTGTATCTTTTTTAGCTTCAATTGTCCATCTTCCAAGGCGGATCATATGAAGTGGTACCTCAACTGCATATTCTTAGTCTTTGAATGGAAGGCTGAGTTCTTTGCAAGGTGAATGGCACTCTGACTGTCACAGTACAACTTGTTGTTCTCCTGCTTCTTTCCCAATTCCTCCATAAAACTTTGTAACCAAATCATCTCTTTACTAGCCTCTGTAGCAGCAACATACTCTGCCTCTGTTGTTGAAAGTGCAACAACTTTTTGCAGTTTTGAAATCCAACTTACTGCTATTCCACCTATAGTAAAAACATACCCTGTGGTGCTCCTCCTGCTGTCTTTATTACCTGCCATATCTGAATCAACATATCCCTGTAGAAAAGTGTATGAACCTCCAAAACATAATGCATGTGTAGTAGTACCTCTCAAATACCTGAGAATCCACTTTACTGCCTCCCAATGTTCTTTACATGGATTGTTCATATACCTGTTCACAACTCCCATTGCATGTGCAATATCTGGTCTTGTGCAAACCATTGCATACATCAAGCTGCAAACTCCTAATGAATATGGGACCCTGGACATGTATTCTATCTCCTCCTGTGTCTTGGGACACATTTCCTTAGTTAATTTGAAATGGCTGGCCAAAGGTGTACTAACTGGTTTTGCATTCTGCATTCTAAACCTCTCCAACACCTTCTCT